>CAMZMU010000085.1:66376544-66650487 GCA_947311845.1 Poa pratensis
GCTGATAAGGCCCGTGCCATTGGAGCTGAGCTGGTATCTTTTGAGGAGGCCATAGCCAAATCCGACTTCATTTCCCTCCATATGCCGCTCACACCCGACAACATCCAAGGTTTTGAACGACGAGTCATTTGGAAAGATGAAGACCGGTGTACGGATCATCAATGTGGCTAGGGGGAGTGATCGATGAAGATGCTCTGGTTAGAGCACTTGACTCTGGCAAAGTTGCTCAGGTGATTAGTAATTTCTTCTTCACAATTTTCTTCCAACTCACTAGTGTGAAGACTTCTCTGAAATTAAGGTAGAGCTTTTATTTGCCAATCTGTATCAGGCAGCTCTTGATGTCTTCACAGTAGAGCCCCCACCAAAGGACAGCAAGCTGGTTCTTCATGAGAATGCCACTGTTACGCCCCATCTTGGAGCAAGCACAGTGGAGGCCCAGGTCTGAATCTTACCTACAACCATGTCAATATCCATGTGCTAATGGCGTTAAGCCTCTTGCCGCTGTTTCTGATGTACCAACTTTACTGAACTCTTCGCGACGTTGCAGGAGGGCGTCGCAATCGAAATAGCAGAAGCTGTGGTTGGTGCACTGAGAGGTGAACTCTCAGCGACTGCTGTGAATGCTCCCATGGTCCCAGCAGAGGTACGAAGCCTCTTGACATCTCACCCATATATGACCTCACCGGCGCACAGCTGTTATGCAAGTTTTTGGACAACTATAAACCTGTTTCTTCTTCCTGTTACAGGTCTTATCAGAGCTCGCTCCCTATGTTTCCCTGGCAGAGAAGCTCGGGAGGCTGGCAGTGCAGCTCGTCGCCGGAGAGAGCGGCATCAAGGGTGTAAAAGTAGTTTACACCTCAGCCAGGGACCCTGACGACCTCGACACTAGGCTCCTCCGCGCAATGGTCACCAAGGGCATCGTGGAGCCCGTGTCTAGCACATTCGTCAACCTCGTGAACGCGGACTACACAGCAAAGCAGCGTGGCCTGCGCATCACGGAGGAGCGGGTCTCCCACGACAGCGCCACCGCTGAGGCACCACTGGAGTCAATCCAGGTCCGCCTGTCGCACGTCCAGTCCAAGTTTGCCGGCGCAATCAGCGACGGCGGCGACATTGTCCTCGTAGGCAGGGTCAAGTATGGTGTGCCGCACCTGACCGGCGTCGGTCCGTATGAGGTTGACGTCAGCCTGGAGGGCAACCTGATCCTCTGCCGGCAGATCGACCAGCCGGGGATGATCGGCAAGGTCGGGAACATCCTCGGCCAAAAGAACGTGAACGTTAGCTTCATGAGCGTCGGCCGGACCTTCCGTGGCAAGCAGGCAATCATGGCCATCGGCGTCGACGAGGAGCCTGACAAAGACACGCTCGAGAAGATTGGTGTGATCCCGGCGATCGAGGAGTTCGTGTTCCTCGAGCTATGATGAAAGGGAGCCTGCGTAGGATAAGTAGTAGCGCCTCGTCGGTTTGATGGGCACACGGGGCAAGTGATCCGTGTCTGTCGCGACTTCTACATTTTTGAAGTTTGAAGATTGGAAGTAGTAAATATATGCAGGGCGCCTTCGCTTGGCGCCTGTTTGAATAAGAACGATGTATGTGTGTGTATGTCCTATGTGTTAATGTATGAGACTAAATGCTTGTTTGTGGAGAACTGTACCATATTGTACTGTTTGATGCAATAAAAATGTGCTAGTACTACAACTGCTTTATTTGTTGATCGATAAATGACAATATTTCTATTTCCACATCCCTTCCAGGAACTGAAACAACTATCTCGAAATCCATTTCCTGCTATATATCATTGTTATTGTGTAGTACAGTCCTAAGGGATAGTACTTCTCAGCTCCAGCTTGTGCAGAAATTACTGATTACGCCATGACGCACAACGATGAGGCTGGCAGGTCGAACAGTTATAAGCGAATCCTCACCATCGATGAGCAAAAGAAGCTCATTGATCTTGACATCATGGCTCCGCCGGAAATTTGATACCCATATGCCTACTATAAGGATTACTCATTAGTAGCGCACTGAGCTCTACCTCTGCAAATCCTATTTGTCGCAACGCGGCAACTAAAGACTTTTGTTGTTCCTTTTCCGTATCTTTTTGTTTTCGATTCTATTTATTCTATCTCTTTATTATTGTTATTTCCTTTTCCTTCTTCCTATTTGCTATCTGTACTTTTTATTCATTTTCTTCCGTAAAGACATTGATAGTTTTAGTACTACATTAAAATATTTATATATGAACTGTTTATATCATTTTTATGCTACATCAATTTTTCCTTGATACATAAACATTTGTTGTGAAATATATGTAGTTTATTTTCATACCACGAACATATTTGAAAAAGATATATGATCATTTTATTGTTATACCATATTATGAAATCTAGAAACCTTTTTTAAGAAACAATATTTTTATAATACATCATTTTTTTAATCTACGGAGAGATCTGCTAGTGATAGTGCACTTTAGTTTGACCGATCCGTATACATCACAGAAAAAAAGAGAATACTCAAGGGGTGGGGGATGTCAACATTAGAGTTGATAGGATTCTTCAAAATTATTTGAAATTCTTTTCAAGTCATACACCGGCAGTTATGATTATTTTTAAAGTCCATGGAAAAGTTAATCCTAAAAAATGACAATAAAACTATTTTTTTTAAATTCGAAAACTAATTTTGTGCACTAAAAATTTGTGCTCTACTAGTAAACAAGCTAAAACAGGTATATACGATTTACATCGCGCTGTATAATGCCATGGTGTGTAGCTACCAGCATGACTGGTAAACTACATCTCGTTGAATCTATGCGCACAATTAATTGATATATTTGAATAATTTAACAAATTATTTTTCAACAACATTAAATTAATAAAATAAATATAATTTTATGATTTAAAATAGAAAAGTAATGTCTCACTTTTTTATGAGGGGAATGTCTCACTTAGTGCAAATAGTGGCACGCCTCTATGAGTCTATTTGTTTGAGTTGTAGCTGTTGAAAAGCAGTTGTAGCTGTGGTGTTAGAAAGCAGCTGTGAGAAGCACCTGCAGGCAGAGATTTGATGTTTGGCAGTAGTGTTGTTGATGGCTGTTGCTGTTGGTTTGAAGAATGAAATGTCTAGAATGCCCTGAGTGCTGAAAATGTTGTATAAGTGCTGATTTAAAGCGAATTAATTTGTATGTATCCGAAAATTGTGAACACTTATTTATGAGAATAATTTTGATTAAATATTTGTATGTAAAAAATAATTTTGATTAACTATTTTTGGTTAATAAAAATGGAGATTGAGAACGTACGTTAGATGGATTTAGACCAATATTATGTGTATGTTAACTGGATGTTACTCGGAATGCCGTTTACGGTGACACCTTAATGAGTGACATGACCAGATGCTCGCGGCCGTGTGCAACCCAGCAAAAGAACGGTGGCGAGGGCGGCGGGGAGAGACCAGAGACAAGCAAAAGCGAAAAGAGCCATAAGATAACATAAGTGCCGACAACAAAATTGCGCCATGTATTGGTTTAATAGGAATAGGAATCTCACGTATAACTCAAGAGATCTATACTTGTACATAGAGGAATAGGAATCTCACGTATAACTCAAGAGATCTATACTCGGGAGGCCAATATATCAACCAGTAGAGTTGCGCAACAATTTTAGATAAGTTGCAACAGCTCAGTTTTCAACATAAGACCTCACTGTTCTGATACCAGGTCAAGTTTCGTACTCTATTCAACATAATCAGAAGTCCGAACTTTTCTGTTTTCACTAATCTACATATGCCATACAAAATGGAGGGGCTACATTTCTACTCTAAACCCATCAGCTGCCGACTCGTCAATGTCTGTCATCAAAGTGCCGCGAGAGCGGCAGAATGGAGATGCTGCATTCAGCTGTTCCGGCAGTCTCGTCTCTCATCTCGTCCATCTCTCCGGTCCCAGCCAAGATGCATACTTGCATCATGTTTTGCTTCAGTGTTTGAAGGATGAAGTAACAAGATTCTCCCAGAAGAAACCCACCGAGATCAACCACCAACATGCTGCTCTTCCGGCATCAATAATGTGAGGTCTGAACAGCTCCGAAGGAAGCCGCGGTTGCGCAGCAGCGCGCCGGCGTCTCCGGTATGGTCCAGTGCTCTAAGTCTCGCGTGCAGCGCAGCGATGATGGCAGGCGCAGTGGTACTCGCGGACCCCCTCAACACCTGAAGGACGACGCCTTAGTCGTCGCTCTCCCTGCAACATTATTCCGTGCCAGGTGCTTGACCGCTCGCCGCCCCTCCACCACCAGTGGCCTCTCCGGCCGAGTCCCTGTCCGTCACGGTGCCACCACCTTTTCCCGGGCGCGACCCTTACTTTGTGTCCAAGGCTTCATCGACCAGCTTCAAAGCTAGCTAGTACAGTGACCTCAACATCAGCATGTCGACTGTTGGTCTACTGCATCGATCGTTAGGACCATGCTCGGCGTCGACCCTCCATGCTTCAGTATGGATGATTCTAGCAAAGATATGGAGGAAAACGGCGACCGGCAGGAGCAGTTCAGTTATAGCCACGAGTAAACTGAATCCCGATGGAGCAGATACGATCTTTCTTTCCTAATCAAGAGCTCTTGCTTGCAGACGGTTAACACTAATTGGAGGAACCTCTCTTAGTCGCAAGAATATTCCGAGCATATGGATATGAGTAGGGCCGTAAGCCCGTAAGCATGCGCGCGAGGATATATATACATGACGGATGCATAGTTTCCTGATGTTGAAACCACAATCCGCTACTCGCATGCGAATGAAGCCAGTGGCGAAGACAACGATACACAGGGTATGCATGGGTGGTGGGTCGACTGACTGCTGGTTCCCGGCTGAAACTTCGATATTCTGAAATGGGGAGAGCATTGGGGCTGAATCGCCAGAGCAGAATTGGAAACCGACGGGTGGAAAGATGCAGAGCTTAACTGCTTAAGTAAATATATAAATATAGAGGCCAACAGGAAACAGTGTGCTCTTTTCAACTTGGTCATCCACAGTGAAGTAGGGGAGCATGAATGGCGTGATTTCGATCAAAAGGAGCAATAGGCAGGATTATTTGTAGAATTTCCGGACGCTGCTGGTGGCGGATAATGTAACTGCTGTCGCTGTTACGCTACTGTACTAGGCGGATACACCGAGCAGTGCCATCGATGATGGAATGCAATCATCCTCAATAATTCCAGGGCTGACGCTGCATTCACCAAGCTCCACAGTCGACCAGCCGTACCCTTATGGTACGGGATGGAGCGAGACCTTGGCCGTGCTAATAATGGAGGAGGCAGCCGCAGCACGCACTGCCGCGCTGGTGCGGCTGGTGGTGTGGCATAATTCAGTTGGAGTGGCGTTGCAGCACGGCTAGGCCGACAGATCTTAACGCGGAATCGTCACGGCGAGTTCAGGTTTACCGCTCCGCCCGACCGGTGCCAACTCGGTGCTTTCTTAGCGACTTGTTACCATGGAGATTGGAAACAAGCAATCGATCTCTGCAACCAAAGCCAAGGAAAATGGAGAGAAACGAAAGCAAGTAGTAATGGCCGTGAAGACCAGCTGCAGTCGCGGTCGCGTGTGACGCGGCGGCAAATAATCTGCGTGGTGGCCATCATCTTTACCCGATAGCTCCACTCAATCGCCTGCGCAGCCTCAAATATATCCCCACCACCATGATGTCCAGCTCGTTTTACATAACAGCTTCCACCCCCCCCCCCCCCCCCCCCCCCCCCCCCTAGTTCCCCGCTCAAAAATCACACCCATTGATCTGTACCAATCAATCAAGCCCTTAAACTTTGATCTCAGTCACTAATTCGATCTCCTGGGTAGGCACACAATATACAATTCCCAGTTGAGGCAACTTTAGGTGTAAAGAAGTTTTTTGAACTTCGTAACGAAAGCGGTGTTCACTTCCGACAGTGCGGATGAAAGATGACTTCATAATAATAAAGGACTCTCCGGGTGGACATGCAGCATCCACGAATCTACATACTATATCTTTAGTTAATGAAGCATCATCTAGATCGATCTCCAAAGTAAATCCAAATCCGGCCCAGGATGTCACCTGACGATCGAGCACAGCACACCACCGATCGAAGAGTGACATGGAGAGCCACTACTGTGCTTCTAGTGCTCATGGTAAAATTCTGCTGGATTCGATCTTGTGACAGGACGTCAAGTTGAAACCAGTAAGCTGTAGCGATCATGGTGGATTCTAGTTAGTTATCTCGTCCCAAAGTTCCCAACCACGCCATTAGTACTGTACCTAATCCAGCCGATGACTTGTTAACACTTGCAGAGGCGTCAGTCAAGTTGCCGTCTCATCTCAGTTGTTAGTGGTTTTGCATCATATCCAACTCTTAATGCTTAATCTTGGACGACGTCTTTTTTTCTTTTCTAAATTGAAATATGTGGTGCAAGTGTACAAGTGCATGCATGCATGCGGATTCCCGCCAACACAAATGGGCTACTTTAAAATTGGAAAGAGGCTAAAAATTCAGAAAGAAAACTTGTATTGACGATCGTTACAGGCTTTCAAGACGCGCGTGGTTTTTTTTACCGTTCCAAGCACTAATTATACACTTGGCGATAGCGGCATACATTCATCCTAGTGATACCTACATGGATATCAACATCATGGTGGATGTCTTACATCGTCTTCAAGAATCTGCTCACTACACCCTGTCTCTCAAGTTTTGGCTGACTGGATATCCTGAAAACAACAGTGGCCACAAGAGAACAAACAGCTCAAGTCCTCTCCCGACAGGAGATTTTTTTTTCTAAGCGTCGAGAGGAGAATATTTATCCTGCTCGTTGTTCTTTCTCCTCATCATAACATATTCGCAATCATGAGAAGTATGCCCATCGACGCACCGCGTCCTACCTGAAACAAATAATTCCCAATCCACTTTGCCCTTGATTTACGCATACATGCAAAGTGTGTGCCCTACCGGATTCCTCCACAGGCACACACACACACACGGGCCACTTGGCCACAACAGAAAGGCGGGGAAGAAGAAGAAAAATATTCTCATTTCCATTAGTCAGAGCTAAAAACAAAGGAAATAAAAGCTCCAACTTTTTCTCAGGGGACAAAAGGTTTATCAAAGCTAGCTGCATTTCTCATGCTGTGTTGTAATTCTACTTCCATTACGGCAAAAAAGTTACAGATAACTCCACAAAAATATATGGTATCGATTGTTGTTTTCTTGTGGCCACTGTCATCAATTCTGCTGCTCTGATCCGTTCGTCATTGCAAAAATTACACACAACCCCACAAACCATATGACTCTGATCGGGGTTACGTACGTTCCCTGTCTAGCTAGATGGACTTTCTCCTATTTGGCGACATCAAAGCTCTTAGCTTTTTTGAGGAAACCAAAAAAAATTGTTCTGCCAACTGCTCCACCAACAGCTCGGATCGATCCACTCGAATGATCTCTTCTCACCGGCCAGTCATAAAAATGAAACCTAAACCTAATAGAGGAAGAAGAAGCAACAAAACTCACACCTCGGGGATACGGTGGTCATCCCGTTCTCTCTGGCTCTCACTATGCTCACCATTATCAGCATCCTTGATGCTAGCCATGGCGACTTCTTCCACCTTCTTCTCTCCCTCTTCTCCCTTGCTACTACGGTCTCCGAAGGAGGAGGCTCTGCTTGACATGGGCGTGGCTAAGTACGTCGGCTTCACGTCCCCGGCCATGATCACCAGTATCTTCTCCTCCCATATCGTCGGCGGCAGGTCAGAGGCCGCGGGCTTCGCACCGTCCGCGGCCGAACCGTCGTTCTCACCACGACCAGCACCGCCCTCCAGATAGCCGGACAGCTTCCAGTACGAGCAGGCGAGGATGAGGAGAGCGAAGGCGATGAGGCCGAGCATCGCGGCGAGGCCACCGAAGAGGTACGGCACCGGCGAGTGCCACGCCGAATGCGCAGCGCCGGCGGCCACAGGGGCCACCACGGCCTTGGTCGCTGCCACGGTCGCATTGAAACCTGCTCCTGGCCTCATTGTTTCTGCTCTTCTTGTGTGTATGTTTCTCCTCTGAACTGGGAGCAAGCCGTGTATGTTAGTTGGTTTCTTCTGCTGTTTTAGAGAGGTTGTTGTTCTGGTGTAATGGTGTGAGAGCGCGGGTTATTTATAAGCGGGGAAAGGGGGGAAAAGGTGGAAAATTTGTCACTGCTTGTGTGGATTTGCTAAAAGAAAAGTGTAGAATAAAATTATGAGGTCACTTGAAGAGTATTGTTGATACTATTTAAGAGATGCAAAATTTCATCAAGGGGCTTCACAATGTTTGGTATTTACCTTTTGAATCACCGTGGAACTTGGCACGGCCGGGTGTGTGTGTGTCCATACAAAATGGAAAGCAAAACCTATTATGCTCTATGTTTCTCCTTTAGCCTCACTTTTTGCTCCTTTTCTCGCTATATGTTGAGAATATTTTAACATTTTTTGGAGTATTGGACAATACGGGATGCACTTATCCATAAAAATGGTACCTTTGGCTTGTCAAGTCCCAGCACTGCAAAGGGTATCCATTGCAATGAGTTATATCCCACTTAAAACTTCCCACTTAGAAATGCATGAAACATATCTGTAAGAGGAGCAAGGTTATTCACTAAATTCTAAAAAAGTGTCTTGAGTCAAAACAAGAGAATTCCCAAAAAGTACTCTGAAGATAGCTCATCTAATTAATGGTCAAATCGGCAATGATAGTCTATAACAATATAGAAGGTGTCCACGCTGTGAATAGTGACTTATCTTCCGCTTTTTCTTGATTTTATGTATTTTGTTACCATTTCATCAACATTTGGGATTGTGATATCATTTTCTGCGCAATGTGATCGACATTTTTTAAGAGGGGCTACACACCATCATTTCTCCAATTTAGTAACCATGTCACATAATTGAGCAAATATATTGAGTGAACCAATACACTTAGAATTTTAACCAATAAAATATACATAGCCAATGTAAAACCGTAAAACATAATATATTGCATAGATAGAGTTGGTTTCGACCACCCACATAAGCTGGCCAAAATACACTCAAATCCTTCTAAAATCCACACCTAGAACATTGTTTGGTCGACTTTTGTAAATTGAGAATTAGCTATTGCAAATAGGTTTCCGACTAGAATAAATCTTTTCCTTGTTTTTGATTTAGAATCGATTTGGCGCTGTGTTCACTAAAAAAAATAAGTTTCTCATACGGAGTCCGTTTTTAAGGTATTACCACTCAAATTGTTTAGAAAAAACACATGCATATAAATGTTTTCGTCAAACATCAAACTAGGGCGGTCGTCCTGCTATCCCTATGGGGAGTTTACCCCTTCTCACATAGCACCACTGATGCCTAGCACTGGACAGTTAGGGATGAAAACAAACGAATTTTTTTCGACTTTTTCCGCGAAAAAATGGAAATGGAATGGAAATACGGAAACATAATCGGAATTTTGCGTAACGTAAACGGAAACTAAACAACGTTTTCCGGCGGAACAACCACAGAAACGGAAATTCCGTTTCCGGTAATATGAAAATTTCTAAGCTCAGTATATATAAAAAAAGATGAGAACAAATGCAGCACCATTCAGTTCCGTCTGTAGCAGCTCCGTTTTCATCCATTGAACTGTATGTATATATTCTAAGATCACTATACTCAAATATTTCCGCATCGTCACCTGCAGCTTTGTGTGCTCTTTAGCACCAATGCTGGATGCCGTCATTCCACCCAACTACGTGGGGTTGTTGCTGAGATTTCAATTGGATTCCTCGATACAGCCTTATCCCGAGAGGCCTTAAGCACTTACTGAAGTTGCATTTTCTCGCAGATCTTGAGTGAGTCCTTCAGAAGTCGTAAAATTAAGTCTCAGGCCGCGCTTGGATTCCAGTAAAATAACCGGCGTGGCTAAAATACCCGTGTTTCCGCTCGGTCAGCTGTGGAAAAGATACGGAGGTCTGGAGGTCCGTAAATAATACACCGGTATAGGCCTAATTTACTGGGCATCCAATCGCGGCCTCAAGGGTTCAAAGGTGCGTCTGGAGTTGGGAGGTTGCATGCAGCAACTTGGTCCTCCCCCTTTGAGACCAGATTGGTGATCAGATCAATGATGATCGTCTACACTCGAATGGACCAGTACCACACTAATTTATCCCTACCTTTTTTCCTTCCCTTTTCACCGTTTAGGCTCTGTCGTTAGTCCATGGAGCCTTGGAGAGAGAGGATCACGTAGCCTATAACACAACGACAGCAGGAAGGCCAGGGGAGCTGGGTGATGTATGTAAACTCAACTAACCAAAAGTATGGTGCGTATGGTGTGGAAATGTGGTGCAACCGCACTTTGTCAAGTGCTTTATAATGGCTACATTACGAGTTTGATAATCTCTTCGGATAGGATTACGCAATGGGGTGGGTGGTAGTTCACAGAAGTAATTACAATCATACTTGGGGCTTAACGAGGCTGCCTAAGATGTCCTGAGACGCCAAGTTTCTAGTCTATATATTTTTTGATAATGAGAATATATTAATACCAAGATGATACCAAATACACTCAGAGTTTGCAACAACATAATGTTTAAAACTAGTTTAGACATTAAAGGCCCCTTTGATTTAAAGGAATATGATAAGATTCTTGTAAAATTGGATCTTGTAGGAAATTTTTGTATTGAAAGTGTTTGATTCATAGGATCATGTCTATAGGAATTATTCCTATAGGAATCTTGTAATGCAAATCATATAGGAAAATAACATGAGGTCCAACCTCATGGAAAATTCCTTCACCTCAATCAAACAAACTTATTCTTCTCATAGGATTTCATTAGACAGGCCATCTAAATCATATGGGATTCCTATTCTATACTTTTCCTACCCTATGAATTAAAGGAGCCCTAAGGATGCACACAGCCAAAAAAAAAAAGAAAAAAAAAGACCCCGCCGGAACAATCAGAGGATTAAAGCAACATGAACAAACTACCACCATTAACGACACCTAAACTTCGAGAAAATTTCTCCAAAGCGACGCCTCCAGGAAGTTAACAGTGCGCAATCGCCACCGTCGACATGTCTGACCACTATAGCCAGATCACGCCATCACATTATGTCCATGTCTAATCGGTAGCTACCTTTTGTTTTTACAGCTTGTAAGCTGTGAGGACTGCCGTACCAATTAATTAACTCATCTGAAAGTAATTGAACTACCGTCTATGTGCGGCCAGCATATCCCATGCAAATCCCACTGACGGCAAAAGACAAAGAGCTGTCCTGTCCCAACGGCAGGTGCTCAGCTCTGTCCCAACAGCCGATCAGACGCTGGGCCTGGAAAATATCTTGGAAGCTACCACATGAACTTCCACTGGGGTCTAGTAGACTAGATAAATATATCTTCTTCTCCGTCCAAACGAAGAAGACGAGCGCGGATAGTGCAACGTACTCGGCGCGCACCAAGGATTGGTATGGTTTGCGTTGCGCCCGGCCGAGGGGACGCCGCTCCACTCGGCCGGAATCGGGAGGCCGGCACGACGTCGCGTCGATGGACCTCGGGGAATGGCCGTAGTGCCCGCCCGAATATTGTGTCACTCCTCATTCGCGCTAGCTAGCTGATGGGTTTATCTCCGGCCGGCGACCTGCAGTTCGCCATTCCGGGCGTGGACGGAGCCATCATCAGTCGATCGAGGTCAAATCCGGGGATTCTTTGCCGCCGTGGCGAATCACGCGGCTTGTCAGATCGACCATTCTCCATCGATGGCATGCCTAAGCCAAGTCGCGGCATAGCTGAGAACTGTAAAAAGTCGACTCTGCTCATTCATGCATTAACGACACGTAAAACGGAATCGGAAGTCTCATGGTGGTCTCCTCGTCGGAGGGAAGACATTCGTATGCCACCTTTGACAGCGGTCACCCAAAGTTGCACGCCAGGTTTCTAATGATCATTAGTTCAGCTGCCGTCAAAGTTTCACTGGTAGTTTAACTAATCAACTTCTGATGTCAGGTGGTCATTTTTCCGCACTGATCACTTAAAAAAAAAAAGATTACCCCACTCTTTAATTACATCGAATGATTTACGCAACCATATATTATAAATTAGTTAGAAATCGAAACCGAACAAAGTGGACACAAATAAAAAAAACCTCGAGCCACGACACTACCACTAACAATATGGTAAAGTCCCAAACAAACGACAACTACACAATTACTAGGCTAAACTTCAAGAAGTGATTGTGGCACGTGTGCCGGTAATAGCGAGTCCAACCGTGGTCGATCTCGGGATTTTAATCCCAATGACGAGTTTTGAGCAACCACCTTACTGAAGGGCACGACAAAGGCGTGCATCAAAAATTTTTCGATCAGAAATCTTGTGTTTTCACCTAAGTGCATATAATCGTCATAAAAACAAGCTCTACCATCATTGCTTAACCGGCTAACGCATCGCTATCCAAATACCACTAGAGAAGATACTGGAAGCCAAGGACGTCCGATAACACCCTGCTTCCAGCAATGTCGCACCACTTTCAATCCGGTTGCAACATGCATGATTTGATCTGTAAGGAACATCGTGCGTAGCACCTGCCGGCAATGGGCATGACTTGGCACCTCCTTCGGAAGAGACGTTGTGCGTAGGACCTGCCACGCGAGCTGGATCGAACCCGGTTCGGAGGTGGATGGGGCTTCTCATACCGCTGCCGGCCTCAGGAACACTATCACCATCTATAGATTTGAATGACAAGTTGTTCACACGATAACGGTGGTTGTCGCTTCCCTTATTCCCAAACTTCTACGATGTCAGCGGATCAGGACAAGTGCCGCCATGTGCCCATATGATGATGTTGCGCAACAACCACCACCCAGACACCCAGCAAGTCCCACCACCCACACTGCCCCGCATGAGGACTACCAGGGACGAAGATCCGCGTCACAATCTCCTCATCGAGGGTATGTTGGCTCGCGCCGTTTCTCGTCGCATGGAATGGAAAAAAAACTAGAACCGACGAGGACGTCGCGGGAGCTTCTCCCCTCTATTCCATCTGATGGTGGTGCGGGGAGGTGAGGATCTGGTGGCTGCTAGGGTTTCTTCCTTGCCATTCGCAAGAATGACTAGGGTGTGCATCGTAGTAGATACGTAGTGCTTACGTATGAGTTCACTGTCATTCAAGAGCATTTTGAAACCACAACAGTGCTTTCACCGTGGCGTACCTTTGGAGAAGATCAAGGGTAAGAGGTAATTGCATGGTGCAAGTAGGAGCACATGCTCCTAGAAGAAAAATTGTTTTCATGATAATTACATACCTAAATGTCGAGTCCTCTAAGAAAAATGCAAATGAGATTGGTGCAAATCTATGAGAAGGAATACATATTGTCTTTAAAAAATTGTTAAAAGGTGATACTAACAAAGAGTTTGGAAATATAGGCATGAAGTCATTCTGGGAAACTCCTGATTTTCTGAAACATGCTACAGTTACAGTTTACCAAAAAATACTTCCCTCAAACTGGTTTTACTCATAGGAGGCGAAGATTTTGAGGGAAAATATTGCTCTTCTCCGGCGGATTTCCTAAAACCGATTTACTAAATATGTTTTTTAGTCACACCTCTATATCTTTGTTGTTCAAACAACATAATTGATGGTTAAACAAGATATTCAAGCAATATATCTCATGCGATAGTTCAATCCATATAGTTTAACACTATAATTATAAGAACATAGTTCAAACGTCATTACCAAAACAAAACGATATTGCAAACACCGCAGTTCAAACAACAAAATTTAAATGAAATAGTCTAACAAGAAAGATTGTCGGTGACTACTTCTTGTAGCAGTAACGTCAATACCTTATCTCCTCTAGAGATCGGCGGGATATCGTCCCCGGTATCAGCGTCCTTCCCTTGTGCAGGGAGACCCGCTTATACGCACCTACTTCGTCAGCTTGCTCTTGTCCGTTAGAGCGTCTTCATCGTCAATCTTGGTGGCTGCTTCGTCTAAAGAGGCATCCCACAATGTTTGGTTGGTCTTGAAGGCACCTCGTGCCTCGGCATCAGCGTATGTTGTCTCCAACGAGGCATGTACCGCCTGGTCAAACTCATGTTGCTCGTCTCGCTTTGCATCCTCCCGCTTCGCCTCTTGCAAATCACATCTTGGGATAGGTCACCACCATAGAGCCCGAGAGAGATAGTGAGCGAGTGAGTGTGTGTGTGTGTGTGTGGGGGGGGGGGGGGGGGGTGTGGTGTGTGTGTGTGAGAGAGACAGAGAGAGAGACGCAAGAGTATCAGCTGAGGAAGGTTGTGTGGTCAGGCCAGGTGTGTGAAACTAACAAGAGGACAACAACAAGGTCACGACGAACGAGGACGATTGTGTGGAGGGCCACACACGACAATCCACCTTTCAGACGTCGGTTCACGATTTTGGTGGGGTGGAGGCATGGTCTCTTATAACTAACAACTGAATTGGAGTTATGGGCTCTTACTTCGACTGCAGTGTGGCAATCCTTTCGCTTTTGGCCTTTCCTTTAGCGTATAGATAAGAATACATATTTTTCGATAAAGGGTTTACATCAATTTCAAGACGATACCAATTGCACCCGGCCTCTGCACCAACACGATATAAAGAGCCAGTCAACACATCGAGAGGATGCATGCAACCAAACTATTACAAAGGCCAGAAAAAATGATCAACAAAATAGCTGCAACAAATTTTTGTATCAACCACCAATCATAGTAACATGAGGATAGGTAACCAAAGAATAACGCCTTCAATTAGGGAATGGCGCATGATGTCAAAGTCGCATGATCAAACCATACTGGTCTGATCATGAGTTTTCACCCCAAAAGAAGTCTGAGAAAACTCGAGGCAACGCCTTCAATAATCCAATGAAGGTCGTACCTAGAGCTTTCACTCATGGATTTGAAATGCAACACTAAAAGGGCAACACCAAACTGAAGTCACCCTTTTTCCACCACCATCCGAGTCACCATCGTACAACAGCACATGCACAGGCCTAACGGACCTAGCCACATAACTGGAACCATGCACGCCCAAAATTTCGCCGAGCAACGCCTAGGGTTGCCCGACATCAACAGTGCCCCCTAACGATGAGGGTGCGCGCACTTAGGTCGGAACTCACGCATCGACCAAAATAGAGTCACCACATCTATCGTTCCAGACGCCTTCGCGGGCTATGTCGAGCACTCTAATACTTCCACCTACCCAGGGACAACGAATCACTAGAGCGTCGTCGTCGGGATCCTCCGACGAATGTGCCTTGGGTTTGGGGCTGGGAAGACACATATCGCCGCCTCCTCCGGGCAATGGGATCACTAAGGTCCACCATCACCAGAATTCAGTAATTAGAATTCCTCCCCTATGTAACCCCACAGTTATCGAAGCCAAGACCAGCCGCCACGCTTCCCTTGCAACCGCACTGGCACAACAGAGGAGAGAAGACCCGGGAACACCACCATAGTTCCGTCTGGTCCACCACCGGACGGTACCATACCCATCAAAACCTGTCCCTACCAGATTTCGCCAAGCCGGTCTAGGAAGGAGCCGCAAAGGGGGGTTGGAGTCCCACCGAGCAGCGTCGTAGCGACTGGGACCAGGCCCCTCAGGGCATCCGACTTCCAAGTCACCACGCGAGGAGATCCTCGCCGCTACATCATCAGGACCACACAGTGTTCCGGTAGCAGCTAGCCTCCTGGAGCGCCGAGGAGGTGGGACGGACGGGGCGACGTTTAGGGTTTCCGTCCTCAATCGCCTACGTGAGACGGCTGTTACACTTAGAATATGTGAATCAGATGCATCGTAGATCCTCTATAACAACTAAACCCGAGACACCAATTGGGCGTTCAAACCAGGAAAACAAGGGCGAAAATAATTCCCAGTGAGCACTCCTCTCTCTAGCCCCCGCCACTTTGTTACATGTCTGCCAACACCCCTACGTGATGAGCAATGATGCACTCAGAGGATAATGGGACCAAGGTCCATTTCCTAATAGAACCACTGATGTCGTCATATCTCCACGTACAAAGCTTTTTGAGAGCAGCCGAACGCGCCGCGTATGTCCAAGTGAATTTCCTAGAGACGACAAAAGACTAAAGGCATCCTTATCGTACCCACGGATTGCACACAAGTAACTTGTCATGTAACTTCATCTTTATAAAGGTTTCTCTTTCTTATGCATGCTGCTTTCCAGCTCCGGTATTATTTGGTAACGCAGTTTATCACATGCTTGGGGTTTATTTGGCATTGACATATATATTTATAATCTAGCTTTTTCCAAGCATTTTTTCTCTATTTCTAGTCTTTTACTAAACAGCTTACTCCTATTTTCTTGGCAATTTCTGGATTAAAAATATTTCGACACAACAAACCTTAATCTGCAACGCCCTGAGTGTTTTGTGTTGAGATGCTCCACTTTTCTTTTTTTTTGCTGCAAGACACTCCACATTTTGTATCATCCTAGAGTAAGGACTTCTCACGGCGGCCAATCTCACTCTCAGTTCTCGTAGTACCTTAAATATTATTAGGAGGTAATAAATCTGGCGGTACATAAACTTCTTCTGTGTGTGTAAATAGGTGAACTAGTTGAAATTGGTTTGTCAGATATTACCTACTCTTTATTTTCTTTTTGATGGGGCGGTAACACTGGGGACTTCAGTTTTAGTGGTGTTACTCAAGTAACGAGTCATGTTTTTTAGGATAAAAACTCAATGTCTGCTCTTTATTGGTTGTACCTGACAATGTCCTTATTGAAGGTTTTGTTTTGGGAAACTCGGTCTTTTTTCAAGTGTGAAAAATGTCGATCGCTTATTTTCCACCAATCGTAGGCACAATAATTCACATGGTATTATCTGTACAAATCGTGTGTGATGTTTCGAACAGTAGACGCGATTTTCTAAACCTAACGGTGTGTGATATGAAGCACATGCTTGATAACTCACATAAGCAAACCGTATGTGATGTTTTGTACTTTGCACGCCGATATTTACGGTAAGCGATCATTTTGCATACAGTTCAGTTGTTCCGAGGGATGAAATGGCCACATCTGTATTAGTGGCGTGTAGGGATCCATGTGAGCGTAGCTCATCTATTTTGCCAATCCGCATCTATTTCGCCAATGATTCCTCCATTCTCCAAAGGTTGGCGAGGCCTCGCATGATTTGGCCTTCTCTTTTTCCTGCGGGAAAGATTTGGCCATCATGAACTTGTGGAAATCAATGAGAGTGGCGCGACAGCTTAGCTGGATGCATGCGAGGCTAGTAGTATTGGATAAGCAAAAGCGAGGCTGCAGAAATCCAACTTTGCAAAGCATCAGTGTTGTTTGTTCTAACCAGCTAGTAGTAGCTACCGGAAATATTTGTGCCATAGAGATTAGCAATTAATCTCTCTGCGATTAGTGGCACCCAACCTGAATTAATTTCTGGTATTCTCACAAATGAGCAATTCTTCTATAAAATTAAGCCACTAATGGTTAGTCGTGGTTGGTCATTCAACCGAACCTTCATTCTTCAACCTGCAACTGCAAACCCTTCGGTTCTTTTACTCGCGGTTGTGCCCATTAGTGCGCTGGAATGTCTTCCATAACATCAATCCGAAAGCAGACAATCGATTCCAGTAGCTACCACGCTATTGAAGAAGGGCTGCGAAAGAGAGTACGTAATTCCCTAGCCCTATGATGTGTCGAATAGCTGACACGATCGAGCAACATCCATTCTGGCAAAAGACACATCCCAGCAGTTGTTGCTGCATCACGAAATCATCTTACGCTAGGGTGGCCACTTTGGTTTTTTTTTTTTTTTCAGGAATGACTGCGCACAAGGCCAGTGGGTGTAACTCTATCTAGGTCTTTGTTTCTCCATGTGAAGAGAAGAGAACTGACTGTTATAATTTAATATCAATTCAGAGCATTAGCTGCAAAATCTTTAGCTGATTCTGTTAACCATATACAATCTGATTTTTTGTACATGTCTCCCCTTTTATATATTTGCCTCTTCTTCCCGGTTGGTTTACACATTTTCCCTTACAAGATGTATCTTGATCTACAGATAAACCCTGTAATAGAGATATTTTTCAGTATAATGTAATGGGGGTATATAACTACTTTTCCAAGATTGGCAAACAAAGCGCATTAGGCTGGTACTTTCTGCAAGTGGAAGAACAGGTAGGATTAGATGATGTCAAATGGCATATTGCGTGGGATTTGCGATGATTACTTTACTTTGTGAATACATCAGAACATAAACCCTACATGCAACATAGCAAGATGTGAGGTGTTGCAGTTTCTCGACACGTTGTCGTCATTTCTTAATCTCGAAATATACCAGCAAGTAAAATTATAATACTCCATGAGTCCATGTCCATTGAAACTTGAAAGCTAGACGCGGCGTATGGAGAGACGACAAAGGGGATCAACCCCTGCCTGATTGATCTGCCCGATGACGTCCGGGAACACTACTCGCGCGTGAGAGGTTGGTGAATCATAATATCCACTCATACATGTCTCCAGGCAGAGAACCAGATCCGCTGTACATGTAGGCGGCGTAGTGATGTCAATTGTCAAATGATGAGACGATCCACCACAAGAAAGAGATTAGGAGTGGATTTTCCCTCTGTTTATCAATATATATATAAATGAGCTGCCACCGATGCCGTGCATGTTAGCCTTTAATCTTGATTCATGTATGTGCATATTTAGTTTGAGTTTTGCATGTTAGGTGTAGCCATGTAGTAGCTTACGCCGGCAAGTTAGACGGCGAGTCGTCGGCCAGAGAGCGTGTTGAAGGTGAGATATCCAGGCTGCCGTGCGATGCGGCGAGCACGGCGAGATGCCGATGGTGCCGTGCGATACGGCGCCGCCGTGAGAAGCGGCAAGACGCGACGGTGGCTGGAGCGGGACGAGCTGCAGTACTGCATGATGAAGTTGTTGCCGAGTGAGTCGGTGATCAGCCGGTTAGTGCATGCATAGTTAGTTAGCAAGACGTGTGGTCTCCCTGGAGTGATTTTAGGAGGTGTAGATCGATAAGTTAGTTTGCATGCACCAGTAGAATAGGTCGTGGAGTTAGTGGCGTGAGTGGGCGAGTGTGCCGTTCGGCCGTGCGCTGAGTGAGTCTATTTAAGCACTGTAATATTTTGGTCAAGAGGATGACAAGAGAGAAAATGTAGCACTTGTGGCTGCCAAAGGAGAGAGTCTCAGCGATGCTTTTGTTCTTTTTCTTTGGCTAGTGTGTGCGTGTGAGTTTCTTCCATGGTGTGTGTGCCTGTGAGACACAAGTGTGTGGTGAGAGGTAGAAGAAGAAGCGGCGCTGCGAGATGCTGCGCCAACAGTGCAATGTCTGTGAAATTGTTATCTATTAGCTAGCTAGGCAGGAATCCTCTTGTAGGACTTGCAGTTGCTGCTTTGGGTGCTGATCATTGGCGCTTTAAACCCGGCGGTTTTGTTCTGGATAAGCATCAGGGGAGCTCTGTTTGCTTTGAGATAGGCACAGTGTTTCATGGATCCTGTACTGAAAGTAGGACAGGAAGGGAATAAATGACGCAGCAGCAGGATTTCATGTCTGGGTTGTCTTTACACTGTAGATGTTCCTATTTTTTCTGAGTTATGTTTTATATGAAAATATGCAAACTAAGTTGGTAATAATCATGTATTCATGATTTACTCTGCAAGCAGTGGCGGAGCTATGCAGAAGCCAAGGGGCCGCTGCAAGACCCAAGCAAATTGTTATTTCATTCTGCACTATCGACGTTAAGGCCCAAGGCGAGGAAATATCAAGTGCTCCACCGCTTTGGGTGTTACTGTGCTACCATAAAAAAAAGTAATTTTAGATGTTTTAAAAATTTACGAAAAATTGTGGATGTTCATAAGGTATGTTTGTACAACCTCTAGTAATGTCAGCCCCAAATTCGAAGTATGAGAAACGAAAAGGACAAAAAAGACAAAAGCAAAAAAATGCCACCCTTCATGTTAGATTTCTCTTTTTTGTTTCTCATTGTTCATTTTGAATTTGGAGCTGAACATTTTTGAGGTTGTGCACACATACCTTAGAAAATCCACAATTTTTTTAAAAAATTCAAACATCAAAATTTGACCTTTTTCCCCAAGGCTGTAAGGCACTGCACACAAATGAAGACGGTCTCAGCGCTATGAAGACCTCCGTCAAAACAAAAAGAAATGTATTACAGAAGAGAAAACTAGGTTCGTAGCAGTACAGGCCGCATGCCACGACAGTTCTGTACAGCGGCCCACGTACGAAACGGCAAAATCTTGCGAGACCAAGGCACGTGGGCTCGGGGTAAGTGCCTCGCGCCGTCCGTGCGATTTGTACCACAAATCGCCAGCGGACAAGGCCCATTCAAGCACGGTTGTCCATGACGACATTTTCGGCGAATCCATACATCGGCGATGTATCTCGACCCGTCGCCTGAAGGGGAGGCGCGCGTCGGTGAGGATGGGCCGGCCCATCAGGTGATTTTTTTCCAGTTTTCGGTTTTCTTTTTCAAGTTTTCGTTTCTGTTTTTTCTATTTCTATTTTTGTTTTTGTTTTTCCTTTCCTTTTATGTTTTCTTTTTTCTTTTTCTTTTCTGTTTTCTGTTTTCTTTTCTCTTTTTCTTTCTTTTAATTTTTCCTTTTCCTATTTCTTTTATTTTCTCACTTTTCACTTTTTATTTTCATTTTTCGTTTTTCTTTTTTTTCGTTTTCGTATTCTTTTATTTTTCCTTTTATTCTTTTTTTTAATTTTTTAATTTTATTTATTTTACTTTTTCGTTTATTCACTTTTTATGGTTTTAAAAAACATTTTCCGTTCAACTCATTTTTTAAAACAATCAAAAATAGATTTCGTTCACCGTGCTTTTTTTGTTCACTTTTTTAAAATCGTTCAAAAACTGTTTCCGTTCACACCCAATCTTTTTGTTCATTTTTAAAAATCTTTCAAAAATAGATTCCGTTCACCGTCTTTTTCATTCATTTTAAAATCGTTCAAAAATAGATTTTTCGTTCACCACCCTTTTTTTGTTCACTTTTTAAAATCTTTTTGAAAACGGATTCCGTTCACCCCCAATCTTTATTCATTCTTAAAACTTGTTCAAAAATAAATTTCGTTCACTGACTTTTTCGTTCACTTTTTAAAATCGTTCAAAAAAATTTCGTTCCACC
The DNA here is from genome assembly GCA_947311845.1 of Poa pratensis. Taxonomy (NCBI): domain Eukaryota; kingdom Viridiplantae; phylum Streptophyta; class Magnoliopsida; order Poales; family Poaceae; genus Poa; species Poa pratensis. The sequence continues at coordinate 66,397,693 of CAMZMU010000085.1, forward strand.
CCATTTTATGTTCATTTTCAAAAATCGTTTAGAAATTAAAATCGTTCAAAAATAGGTTTCGTTCACCGCCTTTTTTGTTCATTTTAAAATCGTTCAAAAAAATCCGTTCAACCTCATTTTTTTTGTTCATTTTTTAAAATCGTTCAAAATTTATTTCGATTCACCTTATTTTTCTGTTCACTTTTAAAATCATTAAAAATATAATTTCTATTCAACCCCATTTTCTGTTCATTTTTAAAAATCGTTCAGAAATTGATTTCGTTCACCAGCTTTTATCTTTGTTTATTTTTTAAAATCGTTCAAAAATATTTCGTTCACCGGCCTTTTGTCACTTTTTAAATCGTCAAAAATAATTTACGTTCACACCCAATCTTTGTTCATTTTTAAAAATCGTTCAAAAATTGATTCCTTTCACGTCTTTCTCGTTCACTTTTTAAATCGTTCAAAAATTATTTCAGTTCATAAACTTTTTCTGTTCACTTTTTAAATCTGGTAAAAATAGTTTTTGTTCACCGACATTTTTCTATTCACTTTTTAAAATGGTTAAAAATAGTTTTTTTCACCGACTTTCCTTCACTTTGGATTTTTTTACTTTGTACTTTGAGAGAAATTTTGTACTTTCAGACTATTTTTACTCTGTACTGAATATTTGTGTACTTCCGTTTTCGTGGTACATGTATTTCCTATTTTTCTAATTTTGATAAAATTATTTTCATACTTTTTGTCTATTTACATGCGTTTATTGAACTGTACAGTCAGAACAGAATATGTCCACACTGCTCAAGCTAGCTAGCTCAATGTCTCCTGTCTCGAGCAATCGTTCGTGTGGGAGCGAGCTAGCTAGCTGCTCTACGTCTTGTGATCCATCTTTTGTTTTTTAGGGTGACGTCTTGTGATCCATCTGCATGCATGCATACATCGCGTACGTACGAAACGAAACAGTTGAACCTGCGAAGGCCGGGCCCATTAAGTTTTCTAGTAAGCAACGTGGGCAGGAGGCTTCGTCGTAAGGCGATGTACAGGAGGTCCCACATTATCCGCTCTTCAACTAGTTTTGACGAATTTTAAATCTGTTTATTTGCCAGAAGGATGTATCCTGGCTGCTACTTTGGACACACACCCTTCCCAGATTTGGAGGGCGATTATTGATGGAAGAGATATTTTGAAACAGAGGATTATCCGTAGAATCGGTGATGGTCGGACTACAAGCATCTAAAGATTACATCCTTGGGTGTTACATGCGGCTTCTCAGAGTTTAGATCATTTTGACCATCCAATAGAACTTCCACCAATACGTGTCAGCCTTCCTCCTCCAATCCCCTCACGTGTGCTCCTCCCCAATCTCCTTCATCCTCCCGCCGCCACCACCAGCGCCCGCCACCGCCATGACCCAGCCCCTCCTCCTCCCCGTTCTCCTGCTGCAACGCACGACCCGGTGTCTGCAGCCGCCGAGACTCTATGTTGCGTCCACTACTGTCTAGAGTAGATGATGCTGCTCAGATGGTTTCAGGTTTTATTGATCACCAAATGCTACGTGGAAAGTGGACTTAGTCAGACAAGTTTTTCTGCCAATAAACGCATAAGAAATTCTTGCTATTCATTTGTGTACCTCTCCAGTTACTGATTATTGAGCTTGTCATTATGAAAGACTAGTAAAATGCCCGTGCTACGCGCCGGGTCCTGCAGGCTGCAGCAAATTATGCAAATTATGTGCTCATAAAACAGGAAACACTCTTATATAATTCACCCCGGTTATTATGTCACACTCATCACTTACTAATATTATTAATTTGCATTATGCATATATCCAAACTAAGAAACTATCATGCCACAAGTTCTGAGCTTACAAGCAAGATTACTACATACAATGATTACTCAGTTCCGTTGAATTGATAAAAAAAAAGTAGATTCAGAGAAGCCCCCAACCTTTTGCAGATTCAGACTTTAGCCACTGCAGATGGGAACTTAAAGTTCCGAGCATAAAAAAGGATATATATAACTTAAAATTGCATCCAATTGCACAAAGATATACTCCTAGAGAGAAAGAATACTTCTTTTCTGAAGGATAGAGATTATATGAATCAACAACATAACTCCAATTAGAATTAACTGACGCCGGTAGACAAGCCGTAGTACTACCATGACACTACCCTGTGTCTCCCTGCGAGCATGGCTTGAGCATTTTATCAGCAAGTGGTCTCACTCTTCGATATGCATTCTGTTATCTGCAAGGGAAGTATGTTTCAGTCATTTTCAAATATGGTAACATGAGAAATAAGCACAATTTTCAGAATGGTGTGTTCAAGAGGTCAATGATAATTATTATGTAGTCTTTGTTTGTTGTCACCACGTATTTGGTGCACAATATGCTAAAAGTCTTTTACTGTATCGATATGATTTTAAAATCATGTTTGCAGGAAGAAAAGACCAAGCTTACGTTAATGAAACACCAAAGCAATGATAAAATAATGTCTCAATTAGTTCATAGCAGAATAGGAAAAGAGCAGTAAATAAACAGTAAGAGGTAAATTACTCTGTTCAGGTAGCAAGCTCCCATCTTCCAATCTGCAAAAACATTAGGTGTGGCACAATTCTCTTGCAATGAAAATAACCTTGTTTGCTGGTCGGCTGTCACTAAAGTAGTTAAAATAGGCAGACGGAAGTCATAAACACATATAATCACATTTACGGTGGCGGTGCACACGGATTATAAAGATAAAACGTGGCACAAACGATACAAGGATAGGTAAGGGGCAAGCAAGCAACCAAACATACTAATTAGCGTAAGCTTTTTTTCATGTTCTTAATAACTATTCTCTGCTCAAATTCATTTCAAGATCAATAATGGCTTTCTAATATTTTCCATATTTAGTCTTCGACTCTTCGACTTGTACTATAAATTATGACCATGTAAATGTAAATAGACACATTAAGCTGTTGAAATAAGACCAGTACTACTTCTTGATGTCTTGGTTAGACCAGCATTTTGGATGGACTTCTATTTACTGACTGGACGATGAACCAAAGCAAGGATTTACCAATTCGAATGTCTATTGCCTGGATCGAAGCATCAGATTGATGAAGCCAGACGCCAGACTACGTAGTGTACTTCGCCAGCGCCTCCGGGACTGTACGCAGCCGGCAGCTCCCTGTCCAAAACCACCGTTTTACCTGCGGACTCGAATTTAAACACATACGATTGATTATTCAAACATACAGAGCAAGCGGCAGCAGCAGGAAGAAGTATCCAGAAGTGGAGTAGACTACGTGTGTGCCAACGATGCGGAGGAAGAAGACGTCCTGCGCACGGCCTCTGGTCCTGCTGGTGGTGGAAAAAGATGGAATCACGGTGGCATGTATGGCGGCGTCGGCAACGTTTCTGATCTCGGAAGTATCCCGGTGGCGCAGCTGGTTTGGTCGCCGATTCGAGAGAGCTGACGGGCGGCGAGAGGAGAACCTTGCAGTATACTTGAGGGGGATCTCGAAACTTCTCGTACAGGTCGAGGTGGCAGCCATCAGAAGCTCCGCGAAGCTGACCTGTATGGACATGACCGGTGGTTGACCAGTATTGGCACGGACGGGAATGACCGGCGGTTGACCAGTATTGCCACGGACGGGAAAGACCGGCGGTTGAATTGCATGTGGGTGCGGCGATGGGGGATTTGGGAGGAGGCGCAGAGGGTATTGGGAAGAGGCGGTGGGGAATCGGGGAGGCGGCACGCCGGTGATGAGGGCGGCCGGCGAAGTCCGCCGCGGTGAAGGGCTCGGGCTGGAGGAGGACGACGGCCAGGTCGATGCACTGGGGGATTTGCGAGGCGGCGCAGCAGAGATTGGGAGGCGGCGGTGGGGCATTGGGGAGGCGGCGCGCCGGTGATGAGGGCGGAGGGCGGCTGCGCGGCGAAGTCCGGCGGATGAAGCTCTCAGGCTCGAGGAAGACGACGGCCATGTCGAAGCTCGGGGGAGAGATTAGGCACGATTGGGGATTTTTTTTTTCGGACCGAACAGGCTAGGTTTCACTTGGCGGTGGCAAAGTCTGTAATATCCTCCAATTCGCGGGGGCAAAATCGGAAATAAAAAGGTTGGACGAGAAGAAGCTTTACTGCCTTTATTATTACTAGGAAACATGCCCGTGCGTTGCGACGGGAGTGAAAAAAACAACTTTTTGTCAAAAAAACGTTGTTGCACGACCCCAATTTGACGCCAAGTCAATTGACTTGCTTAGAATAATTTAATTTTTCTAACCAGATGAGCATCAAGTTGACATAGAAGTTCTAGCATAATATTTGATTATTGGCAGGAAAAATGAGAAAGAAAATTAATAACTTGCTACATATAGTACTTCTACGGTATTATATCAAGAAAATATTAGATTTTGTAGTACTATAGTAAGTAAAATATAGCATTCTTATTTTACGTATTCTACATACAAAATTTTGACGAGGCTTAAAGTAGAGAGAGTACACATTTTAACATGCATTAAAAGAGAGAAACATGCGGACAGTATCTCGGAGGGAGAACATATATGCACACTGGCCCTGCTCCCTGTTCTAGTCGCAGCTGCCTAAGTCGGCTGGTAGGCAGGCTGCTGTGCTACTGATCATGTGCATGTGGCCTGTGCACTTGTGCAACCTGTCATCAACATATCAACAGCCATGTGGAGGATAGATTAGCTCATTGCCAGAGAAATTGTGGCCTAAATCGATGTTGACCAGCGGCAACCGAGGGCTAGTGAGGGGTCGTAGCTCGTAGGTGCCCTGGTGATCATGCAGATCGCTCGGCGAGGCAGACTGGTACTGGCTAATCATGGCTAATCAGCTGCGCTGGACAAATTCCACTTGAAAAAACTCAATTTCGAGCTTCCGTGTCGTGCCAAATTCGGCGAGTTTATGCAATAGATTTCGTCGGAAATTATCTTTATGGTAGCGTACTTCTGACTTTATTTTTCTATCTGAAGCTCATCTTCAGACTTGAACCTCTAGCCACGTCTGCACTGTGACAGGAACTGATTCTCGCCTTCCTGGCTTCATGGGAGTACTCTTTCCAGCAGCGCGCGCCTCTCTCCTACTCGGTTCTTTTTGTACGTGCTTATCGTCCGCTTCAAGTAGCCTGCCAATGGATGAGTCAAAAGCCGGCGCCATCTTTAGCCAAAGCTTGTGCGCCAACTACTCGACGTGCCAGGCTTCTGCACGAGCACCGGACCATGCAGTCCGTTTGCCCGACCGTTGCCGCGCGGCCACCGCCGCTGCGTGTCGTCCCGCGCGCGTTCGCCAAGGGAAGGCTTCGGATGGGCTGTGCCGGGGGTGGGACTCCCACCACGCCACTTCGCGCGCAGTGTGGTGGCGGAACGGAGCCGGTGGCGGACGGCGCCGGCGCGGCGCTTCGAGAGGAAGAGGACGCGGCGGGGCTGGCGGCGGAGGAGCTGGAGTTGCTGGAGGAGGAGGCGATGGGCGGGAAGATGAGGGCCGGAGCCCCACGGACTACGACCGCTGCGCGCACATCTTCCAGGAGAGCTCGCAAGTGTTCCGGGCCCTCAAGCACCGCCGTGCCGCCGTCAAGCACCACGTCCTGGCTATTGCTGCGGTTGGTGGTGCCAGATCGCCGGTGACAATGTTCGGCGTGCCCAGTCGGATCCTGTCCATGAGCGTGAGCAGATTTGACGCAAAACGGCGGTCCACCTCACTGTACGACTTCTCGTGGCTAGACCTCGTCTTCTTTTGTGCCTGCGCTAATCTCATCGCTCTGTCCGGCCATGGCGAATAGGTCGGTACTGCCGTGATCGATCAAGCTTCAACCGATCTAAGCAGCGACTCAATGGAATCAACGGCCTAATTAATCTATTTGTGTCGAGGGTTAAGAGATATAGATAGGTCAAGGTGTGGTGGAATATATATTGCTAGAGTGTGCCTAGTCGATCGAATCCTCCTTGTACCCGTTCTACGCTCACAAATCGAGTAGCGATCGGCCGGGAAACCCAGCGAGATTGACATACCAAACTGGTTTTATAGGTCATGAGGACGTGTTCCAGTCGGATGGGTACTGATCGGATCGATCGCAACAGTTTTGTTTTCCGATTGCACCAGCGTTTTTCTGACTTGACTTACGGGTGGCACGGTGGGTAATTATGCACAACTTTAGGGGTATTTGTAATGACTGAACAGTTTTTTTAACTTATGGGTGGCATAGGTGGGTAATTATGTGATATGTGGAAGGGCAAAATCGGAAAAAAAAAACGTACGAGAAGAAACCTTAATGCTTTTATTATTAGGTATAGATTATTATTATTATTATTATTATTATTATTATTAGGTATAGAAACGGTACTTACTCGGTCAGGTCAGCTTACAAAATGTTATCATCGACCAAGAGGATATGAGAGGGGTGGATTGATCCCTCTAAACTGAAGGTTTTCCTATGGAGACTTCCTCGTCAGACTTTGGCTCTTTGCCGTCGGCTGATTTGCTTCATCACAGAAATATGTCTACCTCTAGTTCTTGTTCTATCTGTGGGGCGGGAGATTCTTGGCGCCATTCGTTGCTGGATTGTCGCATGGCACGTTATGTCTGGGCATTGTGTGATGAGGAGATGGTGGAGCACATGGTCAACTACTACAGAGCATAATTAATGCTAAGTTGTGGCTGTTTAACATGCACGGTACTCTCATCTCGAGTGGGCTATCTGGACGATGCATAGAAAAACAATTCATGAATGGATCTTCCAGAGCCCTCTGTCCACTTTCGGTAATTCGTACATCGACGAGCTCAATAGTTTGAACACGACGGTGCAGCATCCTCCTCACCAACAGGTTGCTGTGCAGAATAGATGGATTCCTCCAGTTGATGGTGCAGCAAAACTGAACGTGGATGGAGCGTTCTCTCGCAGTGGCAACACATCAGCAGCAGCAGCTCTATGGTAGGGATTCTGGAGGTAATTACCTTGGGGCCTCGGCAATTGTTTTTTAGGGCATCTCCAGCCGTTGTGCCCCCCCCCCCCAAGCCGAAAAACAGCGCTATTTTGGCCCGCCTGGGGGGGGGGGGGGGGCAACGGCGCTATTTCACGCCCTGGGGGGCGCCGATTCCCAGTCGCCGAACCTAGGCCGCCCCCCAGGCGGGACGTCGGCCTGGGCTTCCTCGTCGAGCAGTTCGGCGAGCAGCTCCTCGTCGTCGGAGTCCATGGCTGGGCGGACAAACCGCCGAACACCTAGCATGCGAGGTGGGCGCGAGCCTTCCCGAGAGCCTTCCTTCCGGCTAGATCACGGCGGAGGGGGAGGGGCGGCGCCGGCGGCGTGGATTGGGGCGAGATGGTGGGGTTCCTAGCTGCTTGCGTCCGGCGGAGGGGGGAGGGGTGGTGCCGGCGGCGAGATGGCGCCGACGGGGCGGGATAGAGGAAAGGGCGAGGCGGGGGTGGGAAATGCGCTGTCTCCCCGATAGTGCTGGCCCACGCGTGTTTTCCCTTCGGGGCCGACTGGGAGAAAACGGCGCTATTTGGGCCAAAACGGCGCTATTTCTCGAGCTGGGGGGACGGCTAGAGATGCCCTTATGGTACTGATCCTGGAATTGTGGAATCGCTTGCTTGTAGAGAAACCCTTATCTTAGCTGCCGATCTTCAGTTAACTGTTCTGCACATTGCTTTTGATTGCAAAGAGGTGTTGAAGATGTCAGAAACATAACCTTTGGGAGGTATGGTTCAATCATCGGGGAGATTGTCGGACGTGCTTCTCATTTCAGAAAATGCATTTTCTCTCATGAACGCAGGACTTCCAATTATGAAGCTCATATGCTTGCCAAGTTTGCTTCTTCTCTAGGAGTGGGGTGCCATTTGTGGCTAGGAACCCCTCATGATATTACAAATGTACCTCTGAATATTATCAATGAATAAAGCGTGGCAAATTTCTCAAAAAATAACTAGTTTTGACGAGAGGGGATTTTTGGCTCTGAGTTCCAATACTCCTCACATAAAAAAATCAAATATGGTATTTAAAGTTTCATAAATTTCAAAATAATTTACGTGAATACATATACATGATATCTACATGTCTACAAAATTTTGTTAGATAATACGATGTACATCCTACACAAAAATCACAAAATCATGTCTCTAAAAAGGTGAAAGAAACCTTCATTTTATTTGCTACATTTGTATTTTTTCCGCAAGTCACGTATGAAAAGATACTTTGCTGGAAATAAGTTTTTTTTTCAGATTTTTTTGAGACGCATAAATAAGTTTTTTTACTTATTATAAAAGCAGGAGCACTGAAGTTATGGAGCAGAAAGTGTTTTCTGTAGTTGTGACGCATTAGGTTCTTGTGTATTGTGTATGTAAGTTTTTCTCTATTTTTTATTTTTATAATATGCTTTTGGTTCGATTCTGTCCTTATTTTTATTTTCTATTTTTCCTTTGGTATGTTTCTCTCTCTTATTCACAAATAGATATGATGTTCTATACACTGCTTATTTTTTTCCACAAAGACTATGTTTTTGTCCCAATAATGTAGTTATTTGTTTCTTATGTGTTTGGGTTTTCTGTTTTTCGTGATCAAATTTGTTCCTCTTGTAATCGTGTTTCATGTTCCACTTTGTTCATATTCTTTATTCCCCTTGTAGTCGTGTTTTGTTCTTGTGTTTCTTTTTTAACATATAATTGTAATATGTTTCATCCACGAGTGGTAATTTTCTGTTCCACATAGTCTAAATTTTTGTTTTGATAGTACTCTTGTGTTTTTTCCATGATCACTAGTTTTTTGTTTTGCATGTGTGGTCTTGATTTTTTTCTGACCTGGTCATTTTCTACTCATGATTTGGTCTATAGACCAAAAGGTTTTCTACTGCTTGTTCTAATTTCTTGTCCCGCCTCTCGACGTCATTTATTCGTTGGGCACTAAATTTCTACCCCCAACTAGATCATATTTGTGCTCAACTTAGTTTAAACTTTGTTCCTCTTGTAGATGTAATTTGTTTCTAAGGCCATAATTTTTTGCTCCAGTCGTAATTTATTACACTCACGATAATTTTTCATCCCGTTGTAGTCCTGATTTAATTGTTACTCGCGCCCTAATTTCTTTTCATATGTATTCATCATTTGTTCCAGTCTCATGAATCCAGAAATTTTCCATATCCAAAATATTAATCCACTTGTAGTCATGTTTCGTTTTATGTGTGCAATATTTTATTCTTTTTGGTCTATATTTTTTCTCTTGATTTTTTCTAGAGGTGCTAAATTCGTATTCCACGTGTAAGTGTGATCCCTCGGTGAAAGTGCATGGTGCCCCATGTGTGGTTTTGGTAATTAATGACAATCCTTATGGACTAATGTTTGCATTGAGATATTCTTGTAGACCTTGTCCATAGGAAAACATAGGAGTTCATGTGTTGGACTCTAGAAGATTACATGATGATCAATGCTCTATTCAAGGGTTTATATGAAGAATGGTCATGTGTAGAGTTGAGCATATTGCAAGTATGTGTCTTGAAGGTTTCAAGACATCATCTTTGTGAAAACAGAGAAGAAGATGAAGCGCAAGTTCAAGAGAAGCATCTCAAGAAATCATATGCTTGAAGCTTGTCACCCATTGGGAGATAATGGTCAAGTGAAGATGTCCTAACATAGGCTTCCCCATATTGGTGCATGCCTATTTACTATATGTATATCTTATGGCATGCTTACTTTCATTGATCCAATATATGAGATAAACTCCATCAAATCCTAAATGGCTAAGGTATGCATGAAATTCAATTTCATATCAATATGCACATATTTATGTGGAGTTTGTCCTATGTATTGTAGTTGCTCTAACTAATTTGGACCCAATGAGTTTGGGTACCATGTTGTACTTTAATTTGATTTAGGTACATCGGAGGTGCATTGGAAGCTTGTCTCGGTTACAAGGAAGGTGTTATCACCATGTGCTTATTGGAGCCAAGCTCGGATGATCATGAACTCTTACCTTCACATCACCAATGCTATCTCGGTAACAAGTATCTACCTCATGCATACTTTTCTATCTTTCAACCTTGTGTAGGTTGTTTCATGGCATGAATCTCTTTTGTTGTAATTCATTTGGTTCTTGCAAAACATCTTTATTGCAAATGTGAGTAAGCCGGGATGATTACATATCAAGGGAAATATAGATAATCATTTTCATGATTCACCAATCCAAATATGTTAATCTAGCACTTTCTACTCTATGTCTCGCATATGCAATATTGATGATTTTTTCAAAATCATTTGCCTTTTGTGATACTTGTGATCTTTCTCGGAGCATCCCATTTATCACCTTATCCCTTGTGGATATTTTTATGCTATGATGAGTATGTGTTGAAAATTTATCTATATCGCTTTAAGATAAAATTGAGCTTTGTGCTATGCTTTTAAGCAAAAATCTTATTGGTGTATTTATGACTTCCTCTTGGATATCATGTTCTCTATCTTTGTACCTATTTTGTGTGTGCATGTTTCTTTGTGGACTTATATCATCATGATTAGTGTCTACTTAGAAACTTATACACATGAGAGTAGTTACATCTTTAATTGGTATTCTAAGTCTTTAGTGACTACCTTTTATTGTTTTTGATTCTTTGGTGGTTTCTAAAAGGCAGAAACTTTGTTTTTCATTCGGTATACTTTTTCATCTTAATAAGCTGGTGGACCTTTTTGCCACTCTTTGGGTTGTGTGTATGTGAAAGACATGATATGCACTATGTGCCTCATATTTTGAAAGACTATGTTGATGCTCGCTCATCCTTGTAGTAGTCTCCTAAAATGTCTTTCTATATCACACTCATCTCTTTCGGTTGAGCAAGTCTTTATTTGTCGCTTCTTGCTCTTGTTGCTCAACATTTTGTTTGTTGCAAGTTGTAGTGCTTCTCTTCCCATTTTGCTCTCTTGCACTTGTTTGTGTTCAAATTATCTAGGAGGGAGTGAGGATTCCATGTTGTGCACACTATATTGAAATGCAAATTCTTATTGTGCACGTACCTTGGGGAGTTCCCTCTTGATTATTAGAACACTTGGTTGATCTTATCATAATATCTTTTTATGTTCTATTGGTTTTTCGGATCATTTGATTGGTTACTTCTTTTGTCAAAGTATATTTCTATTTGTTTTTCTTTTGCAGTCTTTGGATCCTCAATATAGTTTGATCTCCTTCCCAACCATTCGTCATTGGATATGTGCATTTGATTTCACTCATATCTATTATATTATTAAGACAACAATCAATAGACGGTGAAGATTTATCAAATTTACTTTAAGAAGGTTTAACGGTGGAGATATGTGAACGCATCTAAGACAACAAACAATAGACGGTGAAGATTTATCAAATTTACTTTAAGAAGGTTTAACGGTGGAGATATGTTAACGCATCTAATCGGAGATGTACTTAAAAAAGGCAAGGTCTGTTTGGACTGCCACCGGAGCGTATCGGAACTCTTAAGGTTTCCTACTGCGTGGTCTCCCACACGTCGCCTCCTTGCAGCTTCCTCCAGATGTTATGGAGCAGCTCACGTTTTAGGGCGTCCAATGTCATGTCTGTCATAGCATGATTCCTCATCCCCGCCGCCACATCCTCATCGATGAGTTGCTCTCGAGGTCTCGCCAACGCACGTCTACATGCAGTCGCCGGCGGCCGTCCGTCAAACCAAGGACGTCTCAAGCCTTATCTTTACCACAACGCACGTGTACATGCGGTCGCTCATCGATGAGTTGCTCTCGAGGTCTCGCCAACGCACGTCTACATGCAGTCGCCGGCGGCCGTCCGTCAAACCAAGGACGTCTCAAGTCGTATCTTTACCACAACGCATGTGTCCCTGTGGTCTCCGGCGGCCGTCCGACAAGGCAGGACGTCCCAAGTCGTATCTTCACCACAACCGACGAAGCTGGTCCTGGACTGATAGTAAGCCTACGTACTCCTGCCCATTGGTCTCAGGTTTATTCTCCTTCTACATTAATCTGCCGTTCACTATGAAACTTATTTGAAAAATCTAGAACCAATCGATGCATTGTAACTGTACCTATTGATGAGTCGTCTTTGTCGTTGCCACACGGGCAACCCTAGCTACCTCTCCCTCACAATCGCTCAAACGGTGGAGGAAGATGGACACACTGGACAAGGTTTTCCGGCCGGCGCACGAGCGCCGCCGTGGGCGCACGGACGCCCAAGTCTATTTCTTCTTTACAATGGCTACATGGTGCTCTAACTCGGGTGTTTCAGCAGTTACAGAGGGCAGGGGTACATATACACGCCCGCACACACAGGCTCCACGCCGCGCCACGACGTGCCCCACTCGCCGCACTCCTGCACGCACCAGAGCTCCCGCATGAAGCGCTCCAACACAATCAGCTCGGACCGACCGCAGCGTACAGGACCTGGACTCTCCCGCCTAACTCGCTAACAGAACACAACCAACGCACGCACACACGCACGCACACACGTCACAGTTTATTGGCTAACATTTTCCCCCTTAAACCGTGACCTACAGAAGAGTCGGCTCGTCGTCGACGTTCGGCGCCATGGCCGCCGCTACGGCCTCCGCCACGCTTGACGCTGCCTCCATCCTCTTCCCGGCGCACTGACGCTTGCCGCACTGACGGCTTTCTTGATTCACTCGAGCTCCAACTCGATGCCACGATGGAGTACACAGGGAGGGGTCTTCTAGCCGCTCTAGCGCGCACTCACGACGCCACGGCCGCGCACTGGACGCGCACTGACGCAGTCCACGCACCCACTCCGCCATGATCCGCATGCCCCAGCCCGCGCACCTGACGCGCTCCAACGCTATCAACGCGGCCGGCCTGCTGACGGACCAAGTCTTCTCCTTCCTCGGCGACACACGCCGCGCTCCACACGCCCATGCCGCGCACTGACGCAGGCAACGCGGCCAGCCCGACGCGCCAAGACGCGGTCCTCTTCCTCGGCGACACACGCCGAGTTTCCTCTCCGACGGTGACACACGGAACAACCGGAGCACACACACGCCGGTCGCCACCGTGCTCACGCCGGTCGCCGCTTCCACGGCCGTCGCATGGCGCCGTTACGGCCTCCGTGGCCGCGCAGCTCCTCCACGCCGCCGCCATGCCACGCCACCGCGGCTTCTGCGCCACCACGCAGGTCCGCCGCGGTCACCGCGCTTGCCGCACATACGGCGTCCCCTCGCCGCCTCCGCGTCCGCCGTGCTCGCCGCGGACTGACCGCGCGCCACGGCCGCGCCTCGGATCGACAAGGCTCCGATACCACTTGTCGTTGCCACACGGACAACCCTAGCTACCTCTCCCTCACAATCGCTCAAACGGTGGAGGAAGATGGACACACTGGACAAGGTTTTCCGGCCGGCGCACGAGCGCCGCCGTGGGCGCACGGACGCCCAAGTCTATTTCTTCTTTACAATGGCTACATGGTGCTCTAGCTCGGGTGTTTCAGCAGTTACAGAGGGCAGGGGTACATATACACGCCCGCACACACAGGCTCCACGCCGCGCCCACGACGTGCCCCACTCGCCGCACTCCTGCACGCACCAGAGCTCCCGCATGACGCGCTCCAACGCAATCAGCTCGGACCGGCCGCAGCGTACAGGACCTGGACTCTCCCGCCTAACTCGCTAACAGAACACGCACACACGCACGCACACACGTCACGGTTTATTGGCTAACAGTCTTCCCCAGAAAAAAAAGGGCCACAAACCTCATCAGGCCCAGGTTCCCGTCTCTCACGTCGCCTTCCTATCACTGATTTCACCTGAACAAGAGAGACGAGCATGGGAAGGATGAAGGACATGGCCGATGGAGATTAATTACAGACCAGAATGGAAGTTCGCTGGAACAGCAAACACATGGCCTACGAGCTGGCCGACATGAACCTAGCTGTAACCGACTTGAGCAAGGACGAAGCTACGCTAGGCTAATCTACCTGTCTATGTCCAGCCATCTATTCCTTAAAAAATAAATAGCCCAACAGCCGTCTCCGAGTTCGATGGATAGAGAGCTCCTGATTGATCGTTGTTGATGCAAGATGATGGAAGCACTTTATACAGATTTATTTCATTGGCTGAATTACGAGTTACTTCTTTTGGATGACACAAGATATTCGATGATGTTATGCTGAGACATGCATATGGGCCAATAGTTTTCATCCAGACAAACCGTATTTCCAGCTTCTCATTTTCCTTCTATCGATACCAAACTAACTGCAATAGTAGCACTATTCAGGAGTTGTTATATTGGTTGTTTGGTACCTTTCATGTATATTAAGGCTTTTGTGAACAATATAAAATCTAGATGGGGCCCAAGAGATCAATGATCAAGTAGTGTTGCTTCCTTGCTTAGTCATTGGTAGTTTGGAACGGTGTCTCTTCCAGCAAGGTTAGGATAAAACTAGGCATTACAGTAACCACAATGTGAAATTTTATTTTCAGTTATCTTTCTTATTGGAACCACGTTGAAATTACAGACCTGCTTTTTTGTGATCTGACCTATTTAATTTATTTCGTGATTAAGGTTCTCATTGGATGTAACTTTCAGTCACTCTGAAGATAGAAAGTGTTATGTGAAAAAATGTATCACTAAGGTAACCAAAGACTGATTCATTGTTTGCACATTCAAAAAAAAAATTGGAACTGCAAAGTTCCCATTATAGTAATTAGGTATTCATACATTTGTATTACTTCAATCTTAAAGGACAAAATTATTAATTGTCTACTTTTACTTCAGTTATAATGGAATCAACACGAATCAATGGTCAGGAGGATAAACAAATTCACCATCGCCATATTTGCTAGCATATCACTTCTCACTGTATACTCGGTTGTGGTTCTCTAAATGGTGGAATATTTTTATGTGACATTTCTTATTTATTTTTCTACAAAGATGTAGGTTCCCAATTTGAATTGCGGTGCTATATATTGGTGATTAGAGGATGATAGAAGAATGCTTTGCCAGACACCCGGTGAGTAACATTTTTCCTAAAAGGTAATTAGCTCTGAATCATTGATCCAGTGACTCTGATATGGCATAAGGACGAAAGATTGTTATAGTATTTTCTTCAGGATATTGGCGGAATAAGTTAATATAAAGCTAGATTCTTAATTCTTTTAACTTCGTCACCTGCTGCTGTTCTAATGTTCCTATTGACACTCTTCTGTTCAGGTTGCGGGACTGTTAGGTTTATTAAAAAGTATTTTTTACCTGGAAATAAATCCAGCTGTGGATTAATTATTATGTTGGTCTGTTTGATGTCTACGATATGAGATAGTGATTGCCAAGAATATGTAACTTCCAGAATAAGTGTACATTTTATCATCCACAATCTTTTTACTTCTTTCCCATTTTCCTCTTATTTTTTCAATTTGTTTGATAATACATTTTTATTTATTTATTAAAGGGAAAATTGATCCAACCTAGTTCATTTGAGAGAAATTATTTAGTGGTAAGTCTCAGTTAGTAAATTGGTTTTCAGCGAAGTAATCATTTTAAATTTTCAACTCCGTATATTTGAACTATAGTTGGTCTCACTAGTACAGAACGACACATCGGATACCCCTCTATGGCAATGGCAGGAGTTAGGCGACGGTAAATCGCGACATCCCCCGCGTGCCCGCACTGGGCCGTAAAGCAGGCCCACAACATCGGCAACGGGTGAATAGTGAAATATATGTTGGCAACGGAGGTTAGTTTACCTCCGTTACCGATATGTGCTCCTCGCACACGGACAGTTTCGTAATCTCCGTTGCCATTAGAAGCAGCCCGACAGCCGGCCTATAAGAACCTACTATGCCCTTCACTCTCACTCTCACTCACTTCCAACCCTAGCCGCCGCACAGTCTCCTCTCTCTCCACTCTCTCGCATGGCTTCCACCGTCGGCGCTGGTAGATCCGGCCATCGCGGCCGTGACCGCGGCCGTGGCTGTGGCCGCGGCCGTGGCCGCCCCACCCTCCGGGCCTTCAGGCAGCAGCAGCAGCAGCGTCAGCTGGTGCTGCGGGACGAGCTTGCGGAACAGGCCGCCGCCGATCCGTCCCCCGCGGGCCGGTCCCGCAGCCTTGGCGCTCGTCCGCACGGCGAAGGCTCCGGCCACACCCGCTCATTTGGCCACCATTGCAGCTACCGCGAGATCCGCCAGGCGATGTACCCCGGCCGCCATCCGTCTTCCTCCTCCTCCTCGTCCTCGTCCTCCGACGAGGAGGAAGAGGAAGAGGAAGAGGAGGAGGATCGTGATCTGGAGATCGCTTGCCAACTCTCCCGCGCCGATTTCGAGCGCGAGGACGCCAAGCGTCGTCATGGCGAGGCCGATCTGGAGGCGGCGGTCCTCCTCTCCGAGGCATCGACCCAGGTCGAACGCACCGAGGAGGCGGTCTACCAGTCTGACCTCCGGGCCGCCATAGCCCTCTCTTTGGTCCACGGCGAGGGCAAGGCGCCGCCAGGGGAGGCCGGCGCTAGCTCCGTCGCCGGCGGCGACGCTAAGCGAGCCCACCTCGCCTAATGTAAGACCCCAGTTCAATAGGATAGCTGTTTTCTAGTTGTAAGTAGCTAATTGTTTATCCATAGATTTGCTCTGTTTTTAGTAGGCATTGTTTACACATAGATTTTAGCTGTTTTCTAGTTGTAAGTAGCTAATTGTTTATCCATAGATTTGCTCTGTTTTTAATAGGCATTGTTTACACATAGATTTTAGCTGTTTTCTAGTTGTAAGTAGCTAATTGTTTATCCATAGATTTGCTCTGTTTTTAGTAGGCATTGTTTACACATAGATTTTAGCTGTTTTCTAGTTGTAAGTAGCTAATTGTTTATCCATAGATTTGCTCTGTTTTTAGTAGGCATTGTTTACATATAGATTTTAGCTGTTTTCTAGTTGTAAGTAGCTAATTGTTTATCCATAGATTTGCTCTGTTTTTAGTAGGCATTGTTTACACATAGATTTTAGTTGTTTTCTATTTGTAAGTAGCTAATTGTTTATCCATAGATTTGCTCTGTTTTTAGTAGGCATTGTTTACACATAGATTTTAGCTGTTTTCTAGTTGTAAGTAGCTAATTGTTTATCCATGGATATGCTCTGTTTTTAGTAGGCATTTGCTCTGATTTTAGCTTTGTTTCTGTTATGCCGATGATTAAAATTAGGTGACACCGTGTGATCCGGGGGTGGCGTTAGTGATCCTTGTGATATGCACAAATACACATCGATCTTGTGCATCCTACTTGGCTCGCTTGCTCCATCCCTGGAATTTGTGTGTCCAATCTACCTATATATGAGGCATTATTTAAGCTATGTTCTAGTTGTAATTAGTTCTATATTTTCTGTAATGCCGATGAAGAAGCATATGTCTTGTGTATAAAGATGAAGGAGTTTACATTTTGATTTTTTTTCATCTCCTTTAGGGCGAGGAGGAAACCTGGAGACTATGCGGCGGCCGTGAAGACGTAGGAGCGGGGCTCCGTCCACACGGTCCACTGAAGCCGGCGCCTCCAAGAGCAAGACTTTTGTGCAGTACTAAATAGGTAGAAGAAGACCACGCAATGAAGCTGGGCAAAGAGGAAGGTGAAGAACCGGCGGCCGTCAAGCAGGAACCACAGGGCTCCGTCGACGGTGCAGCAGGCGTCACCGGCTTTTTTTTTGTTTTCTTTAGCCCTCATTACAATCGGTCAAAAACTAATCTCCGTATCTGATGTAAAGACTAAAGGCAACGGTTATATATTATGCCCGTTGCTAAACTTATTGCAAACGATAAAAATATCCGTTGCCATTGTGAGGCTTCACATCAGTGACAGAGACGGGGACACGGACCCTTTCTCCGTTGCCGAAGAGGTTTTTGGTCCGTTTCCGATGTGTCGTTCTGTACTAGTGTCTTGAATGTGACTATGCCAGAATCTGATCTGTAAATGAGATATGCTTAAGCATGTAAAGTTAGCATAGAAGAGTCAGAAATATCAAGTACTGCTGTCGAACATTCCATGTAATCTTCTCTAGCATAAAGTTTATTTGTTACCCGCTGATCATATTGATGTTTGCTTTTAGCTCACATGCCTAACTACCTGATTGTTTCCCAAAACTCTTCTATATTTCTAAGCAAGGCATTACAGGCTCAGTAAATGTAGTAGGCACTGCAAAAAGAAAATGCATTACTGCTTGCATCCGGATAATCAAAGAATAGAAAAATAAAGTTCAAGTTATGCGTTTCTTCTTCTTCCTTTACCCTTAAGCAGAGAATTTGGCAACCAGGCGCATACTATGTACGTCCTATTGGTGACTCCTTTTATTCATACTTTTTCTCCTAAAGAAAAAAGGAGCATATAGGATACCTTATATTAGCTGTCTCAAAGCAAGCCCATTGGCTTAATTTCTGTAATGATGAGTATCTTAATTATACGACGGGCTTAACTTAACATTACTGTATATGTTTTTCTTATTATCACAATTAATCTGTCAATTAGAAATTGAGACTGAAACATTTTTCTTTTGCGGTGAGGAGTATAAAATATAGTGTAGTTAATCACATGTATTGCATCGGAATTAGATTTTCTAATCTGTCTTAGAAATTTGAACTGTTTGAGATTGTATACATATTGCTGCGTTGCCCTATGGTATGGAACCAAATCAATGTCAAAATGCAAGACTCCTGTTGTATGTACCCAGTGAGGTCTCTCCATCTTCCTGATCGATGCATTCAGTTGCCCAATTATTTAAATTAACAATGTAAAATGAGCACACATGTTTGGAGTCCCGTTTATTTTTATTCGTACTAATTCTCATTCATAATCAGTAGACATCTATATTTGCAATGAATTCTTCTGGAAGTAAGGCATAAGGTTTTTCTAAAGTCCAATAATTTTAGAAAAAATGAAATATCATATGAAAATATATTTCATGACGTATCTAATGGTAGTGATTTGAAGGTAGGTTAGAGGAACAACCAACCCACCAACATCTAAAAGCAATTCAAACTGAAACTTAAATTACTTTACTGACTACAAAGTATCCAAGCAATATGAACTATTGGACGACACTTACATGGCAAGTCGTATGTGTAGATAATACAACTGGCATTAACTACTTAAAAACATATACCAAAAGCCATTTAGAACATTAATATATCAATTAATTTACAGAACAAATAAACCAATATAGTCAAAATATATAAGAGGAAAATATTCAACCCAAATGTCAAGGACTAATTATGAGGGAAAGAATAAAACTTTACTGATTCAAAACATTTTTAAGATATATAATGTCATACAAAGGAAACACAAAATTTCTAAGTTCAACTAGAAATAAGTAATAATATATATTTCGTATGAAATCTAGCCGCGCAAATGCGCGGGCCACCCTGCTAGTTATGAGAAATGCACACATTATGGGGGAGCTCTTCCTATATCGGCCTTCTAAATTTTTCCTCCCATTTCGGCAATCGATGCCAATGGGGGAGAAGTTTAGAGGGTTTAAGGGAACTTGGTTTTATGCTAGTTTGTTCTTAAGCATTTGCCTTTATTGCTCTTTGTGTTGCATGGTTGCTTATTATTCATTATATAAACCCTCATAAAAGGGATTGTCATCA
Organism: Poa pratensis; assembly: GCA_947311845.1. Classification (NCBI taxonomy): domain Eukaryota; kingdom Viridiplantae; phylum Streptophyta; class Magnoliopsida; order Poales; family Poaceae; genus Poa; species Poa pratensis. The sequence goes on from CAMZMU010000085.1 coordinate 66,417,223, forward strand.
ATTACCAAAATGGGGGAGATTGAAAGTGCATGGTGCCCCCATGTGTGGTTTTGGTAATTAATGACAATCCTTATGGACTAATGTTTGCATTGAGATATTCTTGTAGATCTTGTCCATAGGAAAACATTGGAGTTCATGTGTTGGACTCTAGAAGATTACATGATGATCAATGCTCTATTCAAGGGTTATATGAAGAATGGTCATGTGTAGAGTTGAGCATATTGCAAGTATGTGTCTTGAAGGTTTCAAGACATCATGTTTGTGAAAACAGAGAAGAAGATGAAGCGCAAGTTCAAGAGAAGCATCTCGAAGAAATCCTATGCTTGAAGCTTGTCACCCATTTGGAGATAATGGTAAAGTAAAGATGTGCCTAACATAGGCTTCCCATATTGATGTATGGGGAAGCGATATGTGAGTCTTCACCAAGCAAAGCGCAAATCAGGAAAGGTGGTCCACTTGAAGAGATCAAGATAGTCATCATCTAGCTCAAGTGGAATGCGCAAGGCAAAGGTATGATCTTGTTAGGGTTTCTATTTTACCGGTCTCATGGTGTTAGTGAGAGACCGGGTTATAGGATAGACGGCGTACTATCAAGAGGGGCTCTCAAGTGAGTAACTGGATCGCATCTTTTTGGAGAGCTCAAACCTTTGCATACTTGGCATATCATCTTTCTTGGTTCTTATTTGGCTTTTATCCATGTGAGGATTTAGATCATGTGTTCATCTCCATACCAAGCTCTAATTCATCAAAAACGGATTTCATATGAATATCTTGTTGAGTTTTTGATGTTGGAGGATTTACCGGTTCTTCTTTTTTAGAAAAGGTTTACCTTTATACTTTTGGTTTTATCCTCCCATGTTGGACTATTATGTTTCTCTGCATGATCTTGTAAAGCTCTTCGTTGTGATTCCAACGAGCCCAAGAACATCGAAAACGGAGTCTGGATGCACAAGACATGCTTGTTTTCGTGTTGTTGTTTCTGCAGTTTTTGTAAAGACCGGAGTCTCCGGTGTAAACACACCGGAGTCTCCGGCCCAGACCAAAAATCGCGAATGGGTTCACCCCCTGGTGTCAGGACGGAGTTAGGCCGGAAAAACCGGTCTAACACGTTTCTGAGCCTAACGGGCAGATTTTTGGGGACCTATTTAAGGGGTCTTCTTCCCCAATGTCCCCCACCTCTCAAGCACGAAATTGCCCACCATTGTTGACCTTCTTGAGCTTGGATTTCTCTCTATTCCTCCATGATTCTTGCCTCCAATTAGAGGGAAAAGAGAGAGGAGATCTAGATCTATATTTCCACCACTCCATATCTCCTCTAAGTGAGGGGAAGCTTTTGTATCTAGATCTTGGAAGGATTTGATGTTCTTCCTTTGTTCTTCCTCTTTTCTCCCCCTATAAGCATTAGTTGCTTTTGATGGGATTTGAGAGTGAAGGATTTGAGCACTTGTGCTCTTGCCATTGCTTTGTTGCATCGGTTTGTGCTCTCCACGAGGATTCGTGGAAGTTGAAAATTTGTGAGCTTGTTGCTCTTGGGTCTTTGGACCCTAGACGCCATTGTGGTGGTTGAGATCTTTTGTGGTCCCTGATACGTCCAAAACGTATCTATAATTTTTGATTGTTTCATGCCATTTTTATGCTTTTAGCACTTGTTTTATATTAAGTTTATTATTTATTTGGACTAACCTACTAATAGTTGCAAAAGTGCACAATGTTCTTGTTTTACTCTTTGATGTGTAGAAATTATCAAGAATACAAGAGGAAACCTTGTTGGAGTCGAATTGGGACTTTCCTGAAATCTGTCTGAGAACTTTTTACGAAGATTGCCAGTTTGACCCTCGAAGATGACGTAATGGAGACCTGGCTGTTACGAAAGTTGTCACAATTTTCCATACGAAGATTTTAAGCCCGAGATCAGCCCAATCGGAGTTCGGACGCGGCCTGTAGGCCCGTTTTGGTGGAACCCTAAAAGGGGGTGACGGAAATCCGAGAAGATATATAAAGGGAGGAAACCTAATTCGTGGAGGACTCCTCCACCCACGAATTTCAGCCACCAAAAGCCACGTTTTTGCCTCCCCCATGGATCCCATCTCCATGGGGGAGGGCTCCCAAGAAGCCATGAAGGAGGGAGGCTAAGGGGCGGCGCTCCCCAAGCTTGCCGGCGGCGGGGAAAGGAGTTCCCCGCACCGCCGGCGCCGCCGCCGCCCTGCGCCGCCGCGCTGCCCCTCTCCGCCGTCTTCACCGCCATCTCCATCACCATCTCCTCCTTGTATTCAGTGGTTCATCCTCCCACAAACCTCTGTACCGTCCTATGTAAACATGGTGTTTGATGCTATAATATTTATCCTATGATTTACATCATGTTTCCGTAGTTTATTTGTCTTTTGATTGCTTAATTGAATGCATGAGGTTCATTAGAGTTGTATGTCTATATGGTGCTGTCCTTTGGTGTCCATTATATTTGTGCGCGCATGGATCAAACACCCTAGGGTTGGTAGTATTTGTAACGAAGCGGGGGAAGTTCTGCCGGAGTGACAGAAACCTGAGAACGCGAACCGATTAGTTGCACGTATGGGAGTAAGAGGACCTTGAACTTAAGGCTATGGTTGGGGAAACCTTAATGCATTGTTAGTATTTGCGGATGCTTTCTAACAATCCAATCATATAGTACTTGTAATCCCAAGTAGTGGAGTGCATGTATATTTAGCCTCTCCCACATAGAAAACTGCATCGAAGACAATGAACCAAGTACCTTCACTAATTAATCTTGGACAAAGCCACCACAATTACCACCACTTTTCCACACTCATGGTACTGTTAGTATATGGTTACTTAGTGTATTTTATTGCTGCAGCACTAACATTTACTTTCTTGTATTTATTATCTTGCAAAACTACCTCTCATACCCGTATTGCTACCGTAGTTTTATTTCTAGATAATGCAAACGTTTAGTGTGCGTAGAGTTGTATCAGTGGTTGATAGAACTTGAGAGAATACTTATCCTACCTTTAGCTCCTCGTTGGGTTCGACACTCTTACTTATCGAAAAGGCTACACGCGATCCCCTATACTTGTGGGTTATCAAGACCTTTTCTGGCGCCGTTGCCGGGGAGCCATAGCGTAGGTTAATGTTCTTGTGTGCACTTGTTTGCTTTATCTCTAAGTAGTTTTTATTTTCAGTATTAAGTTGTTCTTTATCTTACTATGGATAGGGAATGCGAATTAAAAAAAAATTAGGTGTAGTTGTTATCTAAAAACGTTTTCAAAAAGAAAAGTGATTGGAAAGATGAGTAATGGTTAAATGGGGGTCGACCTTGAACACTTGTGTTCATGCCTATGAAACCAAAACAAATCTTTCCATGGAAGCTTTTCATTAAAAACATGTAAATATTGTGTATATACCTCTGTACATAAAAATAAAATGCTAATTATAGTCTTTAGTTAATTGAAAGTTGATAGTTTTACTTTGCTGTCCAGAAACAGATTTTCTGTGCTCCACCGTATTAAATGTTTAAAATCACCAGAACGTGATCTTGATCTGAAATTTCTTGAGTGCAAAGTGATGCTTATTAGCTTTCTTTCATTAGACTAACTTTTTCTGATTTAAGGTACGTAGATAGGTCGAAAAATTCGATCTTTACTGACTGTTCTGTTTAGACAGATTTTGTGCTTCTCTGTAAATAAAATCGTGATAAATCTCAGAATAGTATTTTGACTTGAAAATTTTTGTGCATAAACCTGAGATTATTATCTTTCTTTCATTAGACTAAAGTTTTTCGATTTGAGCTACTTAACTATCTCGTTGAATGCCATCTTTACGGACTGTTCAGTTTTGACAGATTTCTTTGTTTATTCAATATTGTACTTGGTGTTGTTAGTTTCATTAGTTTTTCGACGGACAACGGAAATCATGAACACCTTAGTATATACAGTGGCTAATGTTGAGTAAAAATTATAAAACTTGTCAATGCTTGAACATGAGTGGATTTTATTTAATGAGTACTAACCCTACTAATGAGTTTTGTGAAGTTTTATGTGGATGTAGCTTATAAGATCTAATCAATATGGTGATATGAGATGAATAAGAAGACGCAAGAGCTCAAGCTTGGGGATGTGTAGGTGCATCCCAAGAACATATTCAAGAAGATACAATCATCTAAGCTTGGGGATGCCCGAGTCATCCCCCTATTCATCAACTAACATGAGGTTGTCTCGTTCATACTCTATATTACCCGTCCACATGATATGTATTGTCTTAACTTGTATTATAATTGCTTTTATATGTCTTGGTTTTACCTTCTTTAGTTTTATTAGGCTCCTTATTTGGTTTCGATTGCTTCTTTACTTTCACTTATAAATTCAAAATAACAAAAATATTTTCTTTTGTTTTGCTTCTTTGTTTGGTTCTTTATTTTAATTTTATTTGGGTTTTACTTTTGATTTTTATTTAGAGTTTTCCTTGCTGTAGCTAGCATGTTTAGGTCTTGCTTAGCCTCTGGTTTCTTAGTTTATCAAAAATAAAGTACCAAGTTTTATCCATTTAGCTTAGTTGATACATATGTAAAAAGTGATTTTCTGTTTTCGGTATCTACTGCTTATTGCGCGATTTTTCATATTTTACTGGAAGCTCTAAAAATCACGAAAAAATTACTGATGTTGTAGCACCTAATCCTCTGCATGTACAAAAATTGGCTAAAATTTCGGGCATGTTTAAGTGCACCTAAAAATTGCGTTTTCCAGCTGCTGTTTTTCTGGACAGATTCTGACTTTTGTTGCAAGAGTGGCCTCTTTTCGTTTTCATTTGATTTTTAATGGTTCTTACCTTTCATTTATAAGTTGGCCATTTAAGCAACCTTTCTGTAACTTAAAAACAAAATTTTATTTGGTTTAATAGTAGCACTTGGGAAATATTATCTATTGTACTAATGTCTAACCGCAGAAAAGAATGGGAAAGTTTTTGTGTTGAAGTTTTTTCACAGAGAATGAAGGAACACCAAACTATGGAATATTGAAGAATTACCAAAGTCATAAGCTTGGGGATGTCCCCGCATCCCTCTTCATCAATAACCCCACGGTTTGCAAACCTTTAAACTTTGTTTTTTGAGCAACATAGGAACTTAACTAAACTTGAAGCGGCTGTATTTTATTATCTATTTATCTTAGCATCAAACACCAGTTACATTAATAAGTGGATCGTCACATATTTTATTTATCCTCTGTTTTCAATGTTTACTTGGTTAATGGATTACTTGTTGAAACTTAAAAATGATGTGTGAATAATACTGTTTAGTAGTTTATGTTTTCTTATGGTTAGTCTCAACTAGCTAATAGTGCATATTATGTTATTTTGATATCAACATGCATTGTCCTGTTCATAAGATGGTATGGTATTGTGGTATCCTCCTCTGAATAATTCACTTGAATCGACTTGGCACATGCTCACACATGTTATGACTGAAAAATAAAAGTCAATTAAGCCTTGATGATCTATTTTGCCTCAGAGTTTTAGTATCGTTTTTATGCCTCCGTTAATTTTATTTTGTCGCAAGCATGATTATGACCGTTATCGCTCTCGTGGTTGTCGCTTCCCAGTCTATTGCTAGCCTTCACTTGTACTGAGCGGGAATGCTGCTCGTGCATCCAAATCCTTAAAACCAAGTTATCCCAAAGAGTCCACCAAAAAATTCCTATGCATGGTATTTCAAGCCATTCCAAGTAAATTTGCATGTGCTACCTTTAAAACCTTCAAAATATTTCTCTTTTTGTGTCAATGTTTACTAGCTCATGAGGAATTAGTGTGGTTATTCTTTATTCTATTTGTCAAATGGACTTTTACACCTGGACTAGTGGCATATACATCCGCTTATCCAATAACTTGCAAAAAGAGCTGGCAACGGGGTGCCCAGTCCCAATTAATTACAACTTTAACCAATTAATTCTCTTCACACTTTTGCCCTGATTCATCAGTAAGCAATGACAAACAGTGAAATACCTGAATGTGTGTAAACCAAAGAGAAAGAGGGATGATCTGCCTTGCTGGTAGAAATAACGTCCTTCATGGGAGCCGCTCTTAAAAGTCCGTTTGACAGGTAGAATACTGTTCTCACCCGCTACCATTCGTTGACAATTAACAAACACCTCTCAAAACATTTTTACCTCTGTTTTTAAAACAAAAAGCTCTAGCACGTGTTAATCCCTGCTTCCCTCTGCGAAGGGCCAATCTTTTATTTTTATGTTGAGTCACCATCCTTTCTTTGAGCACTTCTTCGAGAGCATAGCTGTCGTTCTTAGTGTAATGTGCTTGTCCCAGAATACGATTAATTGAGGTATAACCATGATGCTTTTATCTTTGATATCTCTATATCTAGTCTTCACTTGAACTTCAGAGGTGCCTTGGCATTTATGTTTTGCTCCACAATTAAGGGCAAGCGAGATACCACTCTATCATGCTTTATTATGGTCATTACAATCTTGTTGATGTTTATAAATTTCATGTTATAAGCTCTTAGTTCGTTGATACTTTTCATTAGGAAACATGATTGCTAAGTTTTATTATCCATACATCATGCAATTGTTAAAGACCTGATCATAGCATTTACAATCAAAAATTATTTTGTTATCATTTACCTACTCGAGGACGAGCAGGAATTAAGCTTGGGGATGTTGATACGTCCAAAACGTATCTATAATTTTTGATTGTTTCATGCCATTTTTATGCTTTTAGCACTTGTTTTATATTAAGTTTATTATTTATTTGGACTAACCTACTAATAGTTGCAAAAGTGCACAATGTTCTTGTTTTACTCTTTGATGTGTAGAAATTATCAAGAATACAAGAGGAAACCTTGTTGGAGTCGAATTGGGACTTTCCTGAAATCTGTCTGAGAACTTTTTACGAAGATTGCCAGTTTGACCCTCGAAGATGACGTATGGAGACCTGGCTGTTACGAAAGTTGTCACAATTTTCCATACGAAGATTTTAAGCCCGAGATCAGCCCAATCGGAGTTCGGACGCGGCCTGTAGGCCCGTTTTGGTGGAACCCTAAAAGGGGTGACGGAAATCCGAGAAGATATATAAAGGGAGGAAACCTAATTCGTGGAGGACTCCTCCACCCACGAATTTCAGCCACCAAAAGCCACGTTTTTGCCTCCCCCATGGATCCCATCTCCATGGGGGAGGGCTCCCAAGAAGCCATGAAGGAGGGAGGCTAAGGGGCGGCGCTCCCCAAGCTTGCCGGCGGCGGGGAAAGGAGTTCCCCGCACCGCCGGCGCCGCCGCCGCCCTGCGCCGCCGCGCTGCCCCTCTCCGCCGTCTTCACCGCCATCTCCATCACCATCTCCTCCTTGTATTCAGTGGTTCATCCTCCCACAAACCTCTGTACCGTCCTATGTAAACATGGTGTTTGATGCTATAATATTTATCCTATGATTTACATCATGTTTCCGTAGTTTATTTGTCTTTTGATTGCTTAATTGAATGCATGAGGTTCATTAGAGTTGTATGTCTATATGGTGCTGTCCTTTGGTGTCCATTATATTTGTGCGCGCATGGATCAAACACCCTAGGGTTGGTAGTATTTGTAACGAAGCGGGGGAAGTTCTGCCGGAGTGACAGAAACCTGAGAACGCGAACCGATTAGTTGCACGTATGGGAGTAAGAGGACCTTGAACTTAAGGCTATGGTTGGGGAAACCTTAATGCATTGTTAGTATTTGCGGATGCTTCTAACAATCCAATCATATAGTACTTGTAATCCCAAGTAGTGGAGTGCATGTATATTTAGCCTCTCCCACATAGAAAACTGCATCGAAGACAATGAACCAAGTACCTTCACTAATTAATCTTGGACAAAGCCACCACAATTACCACCACTTTTCCACACTCATGGTACTGTTAGTATATGGTTACTTAGTGTATTTTATTGCTGCAGCACTAAATTTACTTTCTTGTATTTATTATCTTGCAAAACTACCTCTCATACCCGTATTGCTACCGTAGTTTTATTTCTAGATAATGCAAACGTTTAGTGTGCGTAGAGTTGTATCAGTGGTTGATAGAACTTGAGAGAATACTTATCCTACCTTTAGCTCCTCGTTGGGTTCGACACTCTTACTTATCGAAAAGGCTACACGCGATCCCCTATACTTGTGGGTTATCAGTCCCTTGTAGCCGTTCGGGAGCCCCCAATCCAGTTGTGGGTTGTGCCCCGGATTGTTGTTGTAAAGGCTCCGGATTCCGCCTCGAAGGATTCCGATAGTGGAAGGTGAACCAAACCTTTTGTGGTGCGGTTCATCGGAGAAGAAGGTGAAGCCTTTGTGGCTGTTGAGTCATTGTGTTGACTCGCACCTCTCCAACGATATGTACTCTCCTAAAAAGGAGGAACTCGGGAATACATCCTCGTCTCCGCGTGCCTCGGTTATTTCTATACCCGAGCTCTTTACTTATGCACTTTACATTGTGATAGCCTTCGTGCTTGAAGTATTCTATATTTCTATCACCTTGTTGCTTGTTTTGCTTAGCATAAGTTGTTGGTGCACATAGGTGAGTCTAGTATATTTATGTTGTTGGCTTGTTAATTTAAACACCTAAGTTTTATTCCGCAATTATCAAGCCTAAACCGGAAAAGTTTTAATCGCCTATTCACCCCCCTCTAGGCGACATCCTTGTCCTTTCAATTGGTATCAGAGCCTCGGCTCTCTTTTTGGGCTTTACCGCCTAGAGAGTAAAGATGTCGTTTGGAGAATTAGTACGCGATCCCACTTTTATATTCGATGGCACAAATTATGATGTTTGGAAAATTTGCATGCTTAATCTTTTTAGGGCCATGGGTCCAAATTATATTAAGAGGATTGTAGATATGGGTTTTTCTACTCCAAAGGATTCCCAAGAATTATCTTTAGAGGATGAGGAAAACTCTCATCTCGAAACTCTTGTTTCTAATGGTCTATATGTGTTTTGAGCGATGTAGTTTTTACTTCAATCATGCCTTTTCGGAACGCTCATGAGCTTTGGACCAAGCTTCAAGATATATATGAAGTTTCCAACATTATTGAGGATGATTGTTCTCCTTCCACTCCGGTCGTGATGAGTTCACATGTTCTTCCACTTCACCAACATGTGTTTTGACACAAGGTAATGATATGGTGAGTGGTGATAGAAATTGCTTTGTTGATGGTGAATACTATATTGACTATACTTCATCTCTATCTCATTGCAATGTTTTATCTTTGGACTTAAACTCTTCTAGCACTCCATATGTCTTAAATGCTAGTGTTAATAGTCCTTACATATCTTGTAATAGTTGCTTAACTAAATCTCATGATGATATGCTCTCTATGTCTTGTTGTCATGAAAATAATGCTTCCATATCCTCTAGTACTTGTATGGCTAACAATGTAGAGAAATCCCAACATTTGTTGGAACAAGACATGGACCTCAATGGTGCTTCAAGTAATTCTTCATCATCTTTTTCCACTACTCACTTTTGTCTTATGGCTAAGGATTCAAAGGTATCTCCTTCTTCGAATCCCAATATATCTCATAATGATGATGATGATGATGATGATGAGGATGAAGAAAATGATAACGATGCTTCCATTCATGAGATGGGCAAAATAGTTCTTCATGCGCTTTCAAAGAATAAAATTGCTCGTGATAACTTCTTAGAAATCATGAGTACCTTTGTTCACCGGAAGCTTACTATTGAGCTTTTGGAAACTCAATTTGATGAGAAATGTAAAATTGAGAGAGAAGATGCTATGAAAAAAACATCCTTAGAGAATGCCCTTGAGGAAGAGCAAGAGCTTCGAGTGTCTCTTGAGGAGAAACTTGAATCTCTTGATGAAACAAATGATCTAATTATTGCTAAAATCATTAAGGAAAGAGATCATGCTCTTGCTAAATGTAAAGAGCTTAAAAATGAAAAGGTTGAATCACTAGTAGGAAACTGCCTTTCTGTGGAACCACATTTTGTGGCGCACCAAATAGCCATGCGCCACAAAAAATATTTATGTGGTGCATAGTTTTGCATGCGCCACAGAAATGTGGAATTCTGTGGCGCACGGAAACCACATGCGCCACATAATTCCGCATTTCTGTGGCGCATACAGCTATATGCGCCACATAAATCCACATTTCTGTGGCGCACATCCAACATGCGCCACATAATTGTGGATTTCTGTGGCGCATACAGATATATGCGCCACAGAAATGCACATTTCTGGCGCATACAGATATATGCGCCACAGAAATGCACATTTCTGTGGCGCATGTTGGATGTGTGCCGCAGAAATTTGTATTTCTGTGGCGCATATGCTATATGCGCCACAGAAAAGTCAAAAAAATTCAAAAAATCCAAAAAAAAATAAAAAAAACAAAATTTCAAAAAACAAATTAAGGTACTTTCTGTGGCGCATGGGGTACTCCATGCGGCACAGAAATTGTTGATCTCAGATCCCACCCACCCCCCCCCCCCCGGTGGATCGCCTATTCAGTTTTGCAAACAAGAAAACAAATTATAAAATATTCAATAAATAAAATCGTTTGAGATATAGTTAGGTTTTAGTGTCTACTTGGTATAGAAATTTTGAAATATGAATTTTGACCTTTTTTGCAAAAGCCAGAAAAAAAAAGTTTGAACGGCCATAACTTTTGCATACGATGTCGGAAAAATGCGTTTAATATATAAAAACTAGAGAAAAATTGAAAAAAACTAGGGTTTACGAGGTGAACTTTTCTCAGATCCTCCAAATTCCAAAAGGAAAAAAAGTTATTTCAAAAAGAAGATTTTTTTAATTTCAAATATTTCAAAAAAATATTTTTGAAAGTTTTCTTGATTTTTGATTTTTTTTTTTTTGGATTTTTCAGGATTTTTTGAATTTTTGGCATTTTTTGAATTTTTTGGGATTTTTTGAATTTTTTTGGATTTGTAGAATTTTTTTTGGATTTGGTTTTGAAACTTTTGAAGTTTTTGATTTTTTTCAAAATTTAAAAACACACATATATATACATAACACACATATACAAAGCTTAAGAGGGTTGATATGATACTTATATCAATAAAAATTTGAGTAGCATAAGGGTAGCTGAGCTGAATAGAACTTAGAAGTTAAGTGTGCGGGAAGTCAACATTTGAGATGGGTTAAAAAAATTAAAATTTTTGGAAAAATTCAAATATTTAGATTTTTCCAAATTATTTCAATTCCTGATTTTTTTTTTTTGAATTTTTTGCTTTTTTTGAATTTTTGAGAATTCTGTGGCGCATGGTACCCCATGCGCCACAGAAAAAAATTTTAGTGGCGACGATTCTGTGGCGCACCAGCCGTGCGGCACAGAATTCAAAATTCGTGCGCCACTAATACGCTTTTCTGTACTAGTGAATTTGGTGTTGGCAATGCTAGACTAATTGAGGACATAGACTTGAACAAGCTCATAAGGCTTTGGAAAGTGAACACTCTCTCCTTAGCAAGTCTCATGATCAACTCCAAACTCAACTATCTAAAAATGATGAGCTTGCCAAGTTGTCTCTAGGGCTGTCAAAAATATTCGGGCTCGTCAAACTGTTTGAGTTCGACTCGTTATAGGCTCGGCTCGAACTCGGCTCGACACCTAAACAAGCCGAACTCAAACTTCCTTTTAGGCTCGCGAGCTTAGCAAGCTCGAACTCGAAGTGTTCGATAAGGCTCGGAGGAGGTCATTTTCCTTGCTGCTCACGATATGTTGACTGCTAATTGTCTCATACTTCCAAAAATAATTAAAAGACAGCAGAGATTAGACCCAAGTACGTGGACGTTCAGACCCAAAGACAATTAACTAATTAGGCCCATTCGAATTCCTTGTTCACGTACGCTCCAGGCTGCAGCATCCTTAGCTTCTTTAGTACCACATCGCTTAGCTAGAGGAAAACATGACGGACTACTAGCTATAAATACAGTGTTTGTTTGTAGCATGAATTTGTAGAATGAACGGACGAGCAGCGCTAGCTGAGTAGCGTCTGGCTAGCACGCAAAGGTGTCAAGAGAAACAAATTCATTTACTCGCTAACGTTTAACGAGCCAGACGTGCCAAGCTCGAATCAAGGATTAAGCTCGCGAGGCGAGCTCGAGCTATTTTTAAGCTCGAAGTTGTAATCGAGCTCGAGTTCGGCTCGTTGACAGGCCTAGTTGTCTCCTTCCATTGCTAATGATAATAATGCTTGTGCTACTAACTCCACTTCTCGTGAAGTATCTATTTTAAAGGAGAATGTTGAGCTAAGGGCTCAACTTGAGTTGCTAACTAGCAAGTATGGGAAATTGGAAGAAAGTCATGAAAATCTCTCTAGCTCTAATGAGAATCTTCTAGCATCTCATGCTAAGCTAAAGTTAGCTCATGAGGCTACTATGTCAAAGGTAACATCTTGTGAGCCTCATGTGGTCACTAGCACAATCTCTACTAAAAATGCTATATCGCCATGTGCTAGTCCTAGTAATTCTACATCACATACTATTGCTAAATCTTGTGATGAATTACTTTCCTTGCCTTGTTGCTCTAACAATGAAACATCTACGTCCTCTAGTGTTTGTGTTGATACTAACCTTATAGAGGAATTAAATGAGCTCAAGGCCCAAGTCACTTCTTTGAAAAAAGACTTGGAAAAGCGTCATGTTGGGGATTCTACACTTGACAATATGTTGAGTGTTCAAAGACACCCCAATGATAAGAGTGGACTTGTATTCAACTCTAATATCAAGAACAAGTCCAAGTATAACAAGAAGAAAAAGGGCCAAGAACAAGTTAAAGATTCGGCCAAGATTATTTGCTTCAAGTGCAAAGTTGAAGGGCACCATGTTAGATCTTGCCCTTTGAAGAAGAAGTCTCTTAGTGAGAAGCAATAAGGGAAGAGGCCTCAAGCTCAAACTCAAGTTCCTCAAGTTGAAGAACGGCCACTTCCCAAGAAGAATCAAGCAACCCCTCCTCAAGTCGAGATTCCAACTAAGAAGAAGGGAGGAAGCAAATGTTGCTACATATGCCGTGAGAAGGGCCACTTTGCTTCTTCATGCATCAATGGTACCTTATCGAACCCCATTATAATTGATGATGTTTATTCTCTTCGGAAGGATAAGGTTGGCAATGTGTTTGCCAAATATTTTGGTACTCAAAGTGGTGTCAAGAAAAGAACCATTTGGGTTCCCAAGCCTATTGTGACTAACCTCTTAGGACCCAACTTGGTTGGGGACCAACAAACTAAAACTTGATCAATAGGTGTTGTTGGAGGGCATTGGAGACTTGGCTACATTATGAAGAATTAAGGTATCTTCATCAATTATATTCTCTCAAGTCAAGTCATTTGGATTATATTGTTCTATCTTATATCCAATGTTCCTCCTTTCGGTAACTTGTGCTTATATCTTATATACATTGAAAGTTGCTTGCACCCTTGCATGTGTTTGGTTTTGTACCTTGCTAGTGTTTGTATGTGTTGTGCTCTCTACTTACTTATCTTGAGAAATCAAGTACGTGTATGTTGGTTTGCACACCATTTTACTTGTGTTGAGCCTTATTGCTTTTATTTGATATTTTATCTTGTTGGCTCTCTTTTTGAGAGATTAATGGACTATCCCATTTTGGGGAGTGATATGCTTTGTACACTTCACAATTCTAAAAATGTGTATACATGAGGAATACCACTTAGTGTTGATATATCAATATTATCTACTCTCTATGTGCTATGTCATTCTCATGAGAAATTCAAATTCTATAACGTCCATTAATTATCTCTAGTTGGTTTTGTTTGCCTCTTGTTAAGTGTAACATCCCAGATTTTTGGAATTCAAAAATCACTAAAAATTGAAACTTTTGTTTGAATAAAATAAATTACTCGAAGTTGAAGTAGAATCCAATATATTACTTCCAATTTCTTAATAAACCCTATTTATAAATCGTTTTGGGTTATTTAAACATACTCTATTTTCAAAAATTGATTTTAACTATTTCATATGATTTTGAAATGTATTTTAAATAATGCCTTACCTTCTATTTTCAGGGTTTAAGGATTTTAAATGGAAATGACTATTTTGATATTTCAAATGATTATTTGTTTTTAAAATGAATTATCAAACTCTTTATATATAAAAAGTTTGTATCAAAGTATTTTTGTTGAGTTTATCATATGAGTGTTATTACTCATATCTTTTTCTAGTTTTTAGTTGTGGTTCAAAAGGAATTTATAAAACCCCATTTTATAAAATGAACACAAAGGTTCTAATAAACCTTTATGCATTATTTTGGATTTCCAAATTTAAAAAGGTTTGGAAAAGTATGTTTGTAAGATTCAAAAGAAAGGTTTTGATTTTTCAAATCTATAGAAATTGGTTTGAATGGATTTGGATTTTAAAAACAAAAGTTATAAAAGAAATAAGGAAAACAGAGAAGGAAAAGAAAAAGAAGACAGGACAAAAAAAAATGTAAATGGGCCGAGCCCAGCCAGCCGCCGTGCTATCTACCGCCCGCGCGCCACCAGCCCAGCCCGTCCGCGCACCCCCTCTCTCACCGACAGGTGGGGACCACCTGTCGGGGTCATCTTCTCCAACCGCCGCCGCGCACGATCCCGTGACGCCGTCGCCCACCTCGCGCACGATCCCCACTCACCCGAGCCACGAACCACACCCTCGACCAGCGCCTTTAAATCTCCACGCAGTCCTCCCCATTTCCCCTCTGCTCCCTGTCCAAATAGCGCCGCCAGGCCGCTCAATTTGCTCGCTGGAGTCCGCACTCTCCGCCGCTGTCCATCTCCATTTCCGGCGAGGTGAGCAACCCCCTAGGCCCCAGACCCCTCCCATCTTCTTCCTCTCCTCCAGGCGCACCCCCTCAACACCTTGTTCGATTTTTTTTCGCAGTGCATCGTCGAATTCGAGCTCGACCCGAAGGTCCTCTCCGCCGCTGCACCTCCGGCCGCTCCTCCACGCCTGTCCAGGACGCGAGAGTCGACGCCGAGCACGCCATCGAGTTCGCCGCGACGCTCCGTGCCCTGTGGAGGCCTTCCCCGAGCCCCTGGACCACCGGAGCATCGAGGCCGTCCACCGCCCGAGCCCAGCGCCGCCGCGACCTCCATCTCCGGCAACCCGCACTGCCACGGCCTGGTCAACGCGACCACAGCCCTCCGATCCGCGACCTACGGTCATGATTAGAAGAACGAGGCGAAGAGGTATCTTTGATTTTCAGCCTTTCGATCCAGATTCAATGGCCCAGATCTGATCACTTAAACACGTCAGCAGCCCAATCAGCGTCCCAGTCAGCACCACGTCAGATCCAGTCAGCGCCCGCGTGGAAATTAAATTTTCTATTTAGAATGAATTGGCAGCTTTGCAGAAAAACCCCTATAACTTCAAACCATCACAACTTTTTACTGGTTTAGCCAAATTTAACAAACTTTATATTTTTGAAAAGCTCTGGACTTGTAGAATCTTTTAGAATCATTAGTTCACTGTTTTGGCAAAGTTAAAAACATTCAATTTTCAAATGAGAGATTTGAGTATATTTGCCATAACTTTATTTTTATAAGTATAAAATTTGCAAATAAAATATTTTTGGAAACCTTAGGTTCTGTAGAATAACTTAGTCACTTGTAGAAATATTTTTGAATACTTTTTAAACAATTCAAAAAACCAGAGACTCAATTGGAGTATTTTGGATATAGTTTAAATCCTATGAATTACTTTAATATGGATTCCTTTTTAAAAGTGACCCAAATAGTTGCCTCTGACCAGAAAGACAAAAAACCATATTTTAGAATTAATTAACAGCCCAAATTATTAAAGTTGTGTTTATGATCTTACTAAAATGTTTTATGCAAATTTCTTCATTATAAAAAAATGTGTTAAACTTTTCCAAAATGCCTTATGTGACCATTTGATCTAGACCAACTTTTTAGAACCTTTGGAACCCCCCAGCAACTCATTTGACATTCATGATGTTCATACTTAGTTGCTTGACCAACCTTTCACCACAATGGAAAACCCTAAACCTTATCACATTAATTCTTTTTGCATATTGAATTATGTGATAACCCTCGACCAATGTTTTGTGAAGACCTTGATGTGTATGTTTGCTTTTGTATGCAATGATGTTGTTGAATTGCCTGTTTATTGTTGTGTTATCTCTATGTTTAGATTGTACGGAGTGCCTTACGTGTTGTGAAGAGTGTAACTTCAACTCTTCAGTTGGCCAAGGCAAGTGACACCATAAAAGTCCTACTACTTTTTACTACTATGCACTTAGTGTTTTCAGTAGTATGCATGATAGGCTTGTTACTGAATATTATACTATGCTATGCTCCTATTAGTGTGTAGCCATCCCCCACCCAGAACCTTGTAGTATGGAACTTAGTATAGTCATGCTATGAAAAATGTTTTGATTAGTTTGATAGTGATGGAAACTAATAACTAATCAATGAACTACCTGGGTGCTGGTTGGAGAACCATGGTGGGTGACTACTCAGGGGGTCCATGTCTATGGTTCATGTCTATGGTAATTTGCCCTTGGTGGAAGTGCACACTTGTGGAAAGTCACCCAGGCTTAAAGAGATTGTAGTCTCTCCTTGTTCAGTAGCTTCTAGTGCAGCCACATGTCATATGGGCTCTGTCTTGATGGAGTAAGTTGAGCGGACTCATCCCGGCTTGACAGGTGGTGGTAGAGGTTTATAGGTGAAGCGCGTCAGGCCGGTATGGGATGGGAAAGTTCTTCCGAAATATCTCGTCTCAGTCTTCTCTTTTCCATTTCATAATTGGTTGCAATGGAGGAGGGAATGATTGGGTCTTGTGGTGAAAGTGCACACCCTCTCGAGAGTTAAAACTAAGTATACTTAGCCGTGTCCCCGGTTATGGACAATTTTGAGCAACTAGACCGGGAAGCTGTTGAAGATCTCCTCATCCCAATTTCTAAATTAAAACTTGAGGGTGAACAAGGGATGGGAGCTCACTGATGTCTATCGGTGGTGCTTGTTGTGAGTAGTTGTCAAAGGTGTTCACTGATGTCTATCAGGGGTACTCTTTGTCTAAGATTAAAATTGTTTTACAAATGATAGGATGAAACTGGCTTTATGCAAACCAGCCTCAAACTCCACTTAGCCAAATATTCATGTAGAAGATAGGTTGCCATTTATATCCACATAAGTGTCATCTTGCCATCACAATTCAATTGTGTTGACCCATATAGTTGGGCTGTAACTCACCGTTGCAGGTCCGTCAGACGATGAGTGAGGTTTCGACAGGGTTCCGAGTCTACAACCAACATGCTTGCCTGTGGCACATGAAGATGATGGGCTCACTGTATCATTTGCTTTCCGCTGTGTGTTTACTTTGGTTTGAGCTAGCCTTCGGCTATGCACCTTGTATCGAATCTTTTAAATTCTGGATCATCGTGTAATATACTTTGATACAATGTTATGGTATTGCATCTCAAACTGTGTGTGCTAGCAAGTCGATCCAGGGACTAGCACGTTACACGGGGAATCCCAACCTTCGTTAAAAGGTGGGGGTTCTACAGATGGTATCAGAGCACTGTGTTGCCTGTAGGTTCGAGACCCTAGGTTTGGATAGAAATAGGTTTGACCATAGGATTGAAAATCTATTTTATTCTGTTTTCTGTAATAAACAAATAATTCATTTTACAATTTCTTATCCTCTTATCTACTATCTACCTTCTGAAAATATCTTCTCTCATTCTAGATGGCCTATCTCTTGTATCCACCGTGACATGTTGTCCATATCCTTCAATTGTGAGACTGATACTTCATATGGGAATCTAAGATTCAACATGAAGCACCACATGCATGGAAGACCATTGAGGAACCCAGACGCCCAAATACTTATAAGATTTTCAAGAAAGTTGAAGAAGGACTTGAAGCACTCAAGGAGTTGATAGACTAGACCACCACATAAATAGAACAACGAAATCGTGATAGTCTATTGATCATACCAACTTCGGTTGTGTGACAATACTAGACTATATGTTTTTGTTTGAATCTTGTTTCTTGATGTTTGTTAGACATTGTTTGTAAGATGAATTGCCTTGATCTGTTGTGTATGGGTAGGATTATTCTTAGTATTTATCTCTCTATCTTTTACTCATCTATGCTAAACCCAAATAGATGCCTCGTCAAAGCACCAACGATGATGAGATGACAAAGGCAATTCAACTATTAGAAGCTCAGAGTCAGTTGATGCAACTCATGGCCATAATCAAGTCAACAACCGCAACAAAGAGTTACCCCAGGGAATGCAACAACTGTTGGATAACCAGACCCACATTGTGCAGATGATGTGTCACAACATGGCTAACAGTAATGTCAACCCACCACAGATTGACATTGGTAGCAAGGAATTCAAAGGGAGTACTTTGACAAAATCTCAAGGCTGCAAAACGTGTGGGGAAATAGGACACTTGTCCAAAGAATGTCATGATAAGTGGCCCCATGGCGTCCCCAGCTATCCAACCGACGGATGCCCCAGAACCTTGATTTCTTGCTTTTTGTGTGAAGCAACAAATCACGTCCCAACCCAATGTCAACTCTACCCCATGGTGCAAGAAGTCCGTCGACAAGTCAAAGAGGGAATGCAACAAACTCCCAAGAGATCCATGGGAGTACAGGAACACAAGGAGGAATGCAAAAGAGATACTAGCCATATAACATGTTACACATGCAGAGAAACAGGGCACTATTCATGGGATTGCCCAGAAAGGAAGGATGGTGATAGAGTCAAACTCGGAACTCGTTTCTGCACCTCCAAAGTCACCACCAAGTCTTGTTATTCATGTGAAGAAGAAGGTCATTTTTCTAGAGATTGCCCCATCAAGCGAACCAGATCGTCAACCTTTGTGATAGAGTATGATAAACAAGAGTTAGAAGACCTTCTAGCACTGGAGAAACCCAAAAAGAAGAGGAAACAGAGTATCAATAAGCGTCATTCCGAACCTTCTTTTCAGAATCACTTTTCTAATGGAGTGAACCATGGACATAAACAAGGGAACCACCATAATGGAGGAAACAACCACAAGCATCATGACCATAAGCAGAAGGGTGGATTCCGAGGAGGAAATGGACACGATGGAGGTTTCAAGGGAATTGGACTCGATGCGACTAACCACATTGTACAACACTATCCGAATATTGAACCTAAGAAAAACCTCAACCATATCACTTGTTACAACTGCAAGAAGCAAGGACACTACTCTACTGAATGTCCTGAAAAGAAGATTAAAGAAGCTGCGAAGCCAAACCCTTCCGAAAAAGGATATGGGAACCATGTCCACAAGAATAACAATCACAACGGTCAACCAAATGGCAATGGTCAACACCTTTCTCAAGGCAAGAAAGATCTTAGTCAGGTACAGTGCTATAGGAACAAGAATATGGGGCACTATGTAAGTGACTGCCCTGAATGGAGGACTGAAGAGCCTGGTATGTGGAATGGTACGTTCTCAATCAAGTATCCACTTTGAAGATTGACTACCAACAAAAGTTTCTTTTAAGGGTGGTAACCACCCAGATACCCGAACCGATCCCTTTTGCTAGCCTCTACGAATCTCGGGGACGAGATTCCTTTTAAGGGTGGTAGTCTGTAACATCCCAGATTTTTGGAATTAAAAAATCACTAAAAAATTGAAACTTTTGTTTGAATAAAATAAATTACTCGAAGTTGAAGTAGAATCCAATATATTACTTCCAATTTCTTAATAAACCCTATTTATAAATCGTTTTGGGTTATTTAAACATACTCTATTTTCAAAAATTGATTTTAACTATTTCATATGATTTTGAAATGTATTTTAAATAATGCCTTACCTTCTATTTTCAGGGTTTAAGGATTTTAAATGGAAATGACTATTTGATATTTCAAATGATTATTTGTTTTTAAAATGAATTATCAAACTCTTTATATATAAAAAGTTTGTATCAAAGTATTTTTGTTGAGTTTATCATATGAGTGTTATTACTCATATCTTTTTCTATTTTTAGTTGTGGTTCAAAAGGAATTTATAAAACCCCATTTTATAAAATGAACACAAAGGTTCTAATAAACCTTTATGCATTATTTTGGATTTCCAAATTTAAAAAGGTTTGGAAAAGTATGTTTGTAAGATTCAAAAGAAAGGTTTTGATTTTTCAAATCTATAGAAATTGGTTTGAATGGATTTGGATTTTAAAAACAAAAGTTATAAAAGAAATAAGGAAAACAGAGAAGGAAAAGAAAAAGAAGACAGGACAAAAAAAAAATGTAAATGGGCCGAGCCCAGCCAACCGCCGTGCTATCTACCGCCCGCGCGCCACCAACCCAGCCCGTCCGCGCACCCCCTCTCTCACCGACAGGTGGGGACCACCTGTCGGGGTCATCTTCTCCAACCGCCGCCGCGCACGATCCCGTGACGCCGTCGCCCACCTCGCGCACGATCCCCACTCACCCGAGCCACGAACCACACCCTCGACCAGCGCCTTTAAATCTCCACGTAGTCCTCCCCATTTCCCCTCTGCTCCCTGTCCAAATAGCGCCGCCAGGCCGCTCAATTTGCTCGCTGGAGTCCGCACTCTCCGCCGCTGTCCATCTCCATTTCCGGCAAGGTGAGCAACCCTAGGCCCCAGACCCCTCCCATCTTCTTCCTCTCCTCCAGGCGCACCCCCTCAACACCTTGTTCGATTTTTTTCCGCAGTGCATCGTCGAATTCGAGCTCGACCCGAAGGTCCTCTCCGCCGCTGCACCTCCGGCCGCTCCTCCACGCCTGTCCAGGACGCGAGAGTCGACGCCGAGCACGCCATCGAGTTCGCCGCGACGCTCCGTGCCCTGTGGAGGCCTTCCCCAAGCCCCTGGACCACCGGAGCATCGAGGCCGTCCACCACCCGAGCCCAGCGCCACCGCGACCTCCATCTCCGGCAACCCGCACTGCCACGGCCTGGTCAACGCGACCACAGCCCTCCGATCCGCGACCTACGGTCATGATTAGAAGAACGAGGCGAAGAGGTATCTTTGATTTTCAGCCTTTCGATCCAGATTCAATGGCCCAGATCTGATCACTTAAACACGTCAGCAGCCCAGTCAGCGTCCCAGTCAGCACCACGTCAGATCCAGTCAGCGCCCGCGTGGAAATTAAATTTTCTATTTAGAATGAATTGGCAGCTTTGCAGAAAAACCCCTATAACTTCAAACCATCACAACTTTTTACTGGTTTAGCCAAATTTAACAAACTTTATATTTTTGAAAAGCTCTGGACTTGTAGAATCTTTTAGAATCATTAGTTCACTGTTTTGGCAAAGTTAAAAACATTCAATTTTCAAATGAGAGATTTGAGTATATTTGCCATAACTTTATTTTTATAAGTCCAAAATTTGCAAATAAAATATTTTTGGAAACCTTAGGTTCTGTAGAATAACTTAGTCACTTGTAGAAATATTTTTGAATACTTTTTAAACAATTCAAAAAACCAGAGACTCAATTGGAGTATTTTGGATATAGTTTAAATCCTATGAATTACTTTAATATGGATTCCTTTTTAAAAGTGACCCAAATAGTTGCCTCTGACCAGAAAGACCAAAAACCATATTTTAGAATTAATTAACAGCCCAAATTATTAAAGTTGTGTTTATGATCTTACTAAAATGTTTTATGCAAATTTCTTCATTATAAAAAAATGTGTTAAACTTTTCCAAAATGCCTTATGTGACCATTTGATCTAGACCAACTTTTTAGAACCTTTGGAACCCCCCAGCAACTCATTTGACATTCATGATGTTCATACTTAGTTGCTTGACCAACCTTTCACCACAATGGAAAACCCTAAACCTTATCACATTAATTCTTTTTGCATATTGAATTATGTGATAACCCTCGACCAATGTTTTGTGAAGACCTTGATGTGTATGTTTGCTTTTGTATGCAATGATGTTGTTGAATTGCCTGTTTATTGTTGTGTTATCTCTATGTTTAGATTGTACGGAGTGCCTTACGTGTTGTGAAGAGTGTAACTTCAACTCTTCAGTTGGCCAAGGCAAGTGACACCATAAAAGTCCTACTACTTTTTACTACTATGCACTTAGTGTTTTCAGTAGTATGCATGATAGGCTTGTTACTGAATATTATACTATGCTATGCTCCTATTAGTGTGTAGCCATCCCCCACCCAGAACCTTGTAGTATGGAACTTAGTATAGTCATGCTATGAAAAATGTTTTGATTAGTTTGATAGTGATGGAAACTAATAACTAATCAATGAACTACCTGGGTGCTGGTTGGAGAACCATGGTGGGTGACTACTCAGGGGGTCCATGTCTATGGTAATTTGCCCTTGGTGGAAGTGCACACTTGTGGAAAGTCACCCAGGCTTAAAGAGATTGTAGACTCTCCTTGTTCAGTAGCTTCTAGTGCAGCCACATGTCATATGGGCTCTGTCTTGATGGAGTAAGTTGAGCGGACTCATCCCGGCTTGACAGGTGGTGGTAGAGGTTTATAGGTGAAGCGCGTCAGGCCGGTATGGGATGGGAAAGTTCTTCCGAAATATCTCGTCTCAGTCTTCTCTTTTCCATTTCATAATTGGTTGCAATGGAGGAGGGAATGATTGGGTCTTGTGGTGAAAGTGCACACCCTCTCGAGAGTTAAAACTAAGTATACTTAGCCGTGTCCCCGGTTATGGACAATTTTGAGCAACTA
The DNA here is from genome assembly GCA_947311845.1 of Poa pratensis. Taxonomy (NCBI): domain Eukaryota; kingdom Viridiplantae; phylum Streptophyta; class Magnoliopsida; order Poales; family Poaceae; genus Poa; species Poa pratensis. Next base: position 66,439,890 of record CAMZMU010000085.1, read on the forward strand.
GACCGGGAAGCTGTTGAAGATCTCCTCATCCCAATTTCTAAATTAAAACTTGAGGGTGAACAAGGGATGGGAGCTCACTGATGTCTATCGGTGGTGCTTGTTGTGAGTAGTTGTCAAAGGTGTTCACTGATGTCTATCAGGGGTACTCTTTGTCTAAGATTAAAATTGTTTTACAAATGATAGGATGAAACTGGCTTTATGCAAACCAGCCTCAAACTCCACTTAGCCAAATATTCATGTAGAAGATAGGTTGCCATTTATATCCACATAAGTGTCATCTTGCCATCACAATTCAATTGTGCTGACCCATATAGTTGGGCTGTAACTCACCGTTGCAGGTCCGTCAGACGATGAGTGAGGTTTCGACAGGGTTCCGAGTCTACAACCAACATGCTTGCCTGTGGCACATGAAGATGATGGGCTCACTGTATCATTTGCTTTCCGCTGTGTGTTTACTTTGGTTTGAGCTAGCCTTCGGCTATGCACCTTGTATCGAATCTTTTAAATTCTGGATCATCGTGTAATATACTTTGATACAATGTTATGGTATTGCATCTCAAACTGTGTGTGCTAGCAAGTCGATCCAGGGACTAGCACGTTACACGGGGAATCCCAACCTTCGTTAAAAGGTGGGGGTTCTACATTAAGAAAATTGGGTTATCACATTATGCGGGAGTAATAAGCTTTTTGTGCATATTACAAGCCTAGAAAATGTGAACATGTGAGGTATTGCCACCTAGAATTGATATTGTCAATAATCTTATTCCTATGTGGCATGATGCTCAAACAAGTTCCATATTTGCTTCAATCTTTTTTTGTCTCTCACTCTTTTGGATCTTGTTTGTGATAGACGTTCTTGGTATGGCTTTCCCCAAATATGTTCACATATATCTTTTTGGGAAACCAATTGCTTCAAGCTACTCTTTGTAGTTGCTTTGCATGATCGTGTGAATATTGAAGCTATCAAGAATATCTATCTATGCATGGCTTTTAATTCCTAACCTTTGCCATATGCTTATTTGCTGTGAAGTTGGTCTTGAATATCATTCCGATACCACCGAGAAATATTTACATATACTCCTTGTCCATGACAAGTGATACTCATAATTGTGGTGGAATTTGTAGACCAACTTCATTTTGGCTCTTGCTTTGAATTGCCTTATTTTTTGCCAAGAATTTGTTTTGATCTAACTCTCTCTTGTCTTCCTTGTATCTTTTGGATCCTTGTTGCTCTACTCAAAATTTGTTGTATGCCTTCTTGAGTTAGGAAAAGCAATGATCTCATTCTTGTGCATTCACATTCAAAGTCATACTTCTAGGTAATGCACTATTCTTGGGGAAGCAATCCTACATTGAGTAGAACAACATTCTTTAAAATTGGTTTTGTATTTTATTGCTCTTCTTGAACATGACTAGTGTTTGGATAATATGTATGGAGAGTAATGATCCCATTTGTATGCATTTTGTATTCAAATGCAAGATTATAAATAATGCACAAATCTCGGGGGAGCAATCATATATGCTTTTGAACATTGGTTGTCTTCATTTGGTATTTAATCCCGATGACGTGTCTCTTTGGAAGACAAACATTTTTTGTCTTGGTACTTTGTGCCATCATGAAAAGTGTAGAGGGTTTGGTTTATTCCTTGATGGTTTTTTCATCATTTGGTATCTTTTCAAAGTGGTATCTTCAATCATGTGTTGATTTGGGTCTTTGATATAGTTTGGACAATTATTTTTCTTTTCACACTTGCGTGTGCTTTCTTGGTTTAATTGGTGTTTTGTCCAAATTATATCTCATTTGGTTCTTGTGCATCTCATTCTTGTGCATGCATATTTACTATATGTATATCTTATGGCATGCTTACTTTCGTTGATCCAATATATGGGATAAACTCCATCAAATCCTAAATGGCTAAGGTGTGCATGAAATTCAATTTCATATCAATATGCACATATTTATGTGGAGTTTGTCCTATGTATTGTAGTTGCTCTAACTACTTTGGACCCAATGAGTTTGGGTACCATGTTGTACTTTAATTTGTTTTAGGTACATCGGAGGTGCATTGGAAACTTGTATCGGTTACAAGGAAGGTGTTATCACCATGTGCTTATTGGAGCCAAGCTCGGATAATCATGAACTCTTACCTTCACATCACCAATGCTATCTCGGTAACAAGTATCTACCTCATGCATACTTTTCTATCTTTCAACCTTGTGTAGGTTGTTTCATGGCATGAATCTCTTTTGTTGTAATTCATTTGGTTCTTGCAAAACATCTTTATTGCAAATGTGAGTAAGCCGGGATGATTACATATCAAGGGAAATATAGATAATCATTTTCATGATTCACCAATCCCAAATATGTTAATCTAGCACTTTCTACTCTATGTCTCGCATATGCAATATTGATGATTTTTTCAAAATCATTTGCCTTTTGTGATACTTGTGATCTTTCTTGGAGCATCCCATTTATCACCTTATCCCTTGTGGATATTTTTATGCTATGATGAGTATGTGTTGAAAGTTTATCTATATCCCTTTAAGATAAAATTGAGCTTTGTGCTATGCTTTTAAGCAAAAATCTTATTGGTGTATTTATGACTTCCTCTTGGATATCATGTTCTCTAACTTTGTACCTATTTTGTGTGTGCATGTTTCTTTGTGGACTTATATCTTCATGATTAGTGTCTACTTAGAAACTTATACACATGAGAGTAGTTACATCTTTAATTGGTATTCCAAGTCTTTAGTGACTACCTTTTATTGCTTTTGATTCTTTGGTGGTTTCTAAAAGGCACAAGCTTTGTTTTTTATTCGGTATACTTTTTCATCTTAATAAGCTGGTGGACCTTTTTGCCACTCTTTGGGTTGTGTGTATGTGAAAGACATGATATGCACTATGTGCCTCATATTTTGAAAGACTATGTTGATGCTCGCTCATCCTTGTAGTAGTCTCCTAAAATGTCTTTCTATATCACACTCATCTCTTTCGGTTGAGCAAGTCTTTATTTGTCGCTTCTTGCTCTTGTTGCTCAACATTTTGTTTGTTGCAAGTTGTAGTGCTTCTCTTCCCATTTTGCTCTCTTGCACTTGTTTATGTTCAAATTATCTAGGAGGGAGTGAGGATTCCATGTTGTGCACACTATATTGAAATACAAATCCTTATTGTGCACGTACCTTGGGGAGTTCCCTCTTGATTATTAGAACACTTGGTTGATCTTATCATAATATCTTCTTATGTTCTATTGGTTTTTCGGATCCTTTGATTGGTTACTTCTTTTGTCGAAGTATCTTTCAATTTGTTTTTCTTTTGCAGTCTTTGGATCCTCAATATAGTTTGATCTCCTTCCCAACTATTCATCATTGGATATTGCATTTGATTTCACTCATATTATGAGAAATGCACACATTATGGGGGAGCTCTTCCTATATTGGCCTTGTAAATTTTTCCTCCCATTTCGGCAATCGATGCCAATGGGGGAGAAGTTTAGAGGGTTTAAGGGAATTTGGTTTTATGCTAGTTTGTTCTTAAGCATTTGCCTTTCTTGCTCTTTGTGTTGCATGGTTGCTTATTATTCATTATATAAACCCTCGTAAAAGGGATTGTCATCAATTACCAAAATGGGGGAGATTGAAAGTGCATGGTGCCCCATGTGTGGTTTTGGTAATTAATGACAATCCTTATTGACTAATGTTTGCATTGAGATATTCTTGTAGATCTTGTCCATAGGAAAACATTGGAGTTCATGTGTTGGACTCTAGAAGATTACATGATGATCAATGCTCTATTCAAGGGTTTATATGAAGAATGGTCATGTGTAGAGTTGAGCATATTGCAAGTATGTGTCTTGAAGGTTTCAAGACATCATCTTTCTGAAAACAGAGAAGAAGATGAAGCGCAAGTTCAAGAGAAGCATCTCGAAGAAATCCTATGCTTGAAGCTTGTCACCCATTTGAATATAATGGTCAAATGAAGATGTGCCTAACATAGGCTTCCCCATATTGGTGTATGGAGGAGCGATATGTGAGTCTTCGCCAAGCAAAGCGCAAATCAAGAAAGTGGTCCACTTGAAGAGATCAAGATCGTCATCATCTAGCTCAAGTGGAATGCGCAAGGCAAAGGTATGATCTTGTTAGGGTTTCTATTTTACCGGTCTCATAGTGTTAGTGGGAGACCGGGTTATAGGATAGACGGCGTACTATCAAGAGGGGCTCTCAAGTGAGTAACTGGATCGCATCTTTGTGGAGAGCTCAAACCTTTGCATACTTGGCATATCATCTTTCTTGGTTCTTATTTGGCTTTTATCCATGTGAGGATTTAGAGCTTGTGTTCATCTCCATACCAAGCTCTAGTTCATCAAAAACCGATTTCATATGAATATCTTGTTGAGTTTTTTATGTTGGAGGATTTACCGGTTGTTCTTTTTTAGAAAAGGTTTACCTTTCTACTTTTGGTTTTATCCTCCCATGTTGGACTATGATGTTTCTCTGCATGATCTTGTAAAGCTCTTCGTTGTGATTCCAACGAACCCAACAACATCGAAAACGGAGTCCGAATGCTCAAGATATGCTCGTTTTCGTGTTGTTGTTTCTGCAGTTTTTGTGTAGACCGGAGTCTCCGGCCCGGACCAGAAATCGCGAATGGGTTCACCCCCTGGTGCCAGGCCGGAAAGTTAGGCCGGAAACTTCGGTCTAACATGTTTCTGAGCCTAACGGGCAGATTTTTGGGGACCTATTTAAGGGGGTCTTCTTCCCCAATGTCCCCCACCTCTCAAGCATGAAATTGCCCCCCATTGTTGACCTTCTTGAGCTTGGCTTTCTCTCTATTCCTCCATGATTCTTGCCTCCAATTAGAGGGAAAAGGGAGAGGAGATCTAGATCTATATTTCCACCACTCCATATCTCCTCTAAGTGAGGGAAGCTTTTGTATCTAGATCTTGGAAGGATTTGATGTTCTTCCTCTGTTCTTCCTCTCTTCTCTCCACATAGGCATTAGTTGCTTTTGGTGGGATTTGAGCACTTGTGCTCTTGCCATTGCTTTGTTGCATCGGTTTGTGCTCTCCACGAGGATTCGTGGAAGTTGAATGTTTGTGAGCTTGTTACTCTTGGGTCTTTGGACCCTAGACGCCATTGTGGTGGTTGAGACCTTTTGTGGTCACTTGTAGCCGTTCGGGAGCCCCCAATCCAGTTGTGGGTTGTGCCCCGGATTGTTGTTGTAAAGGCTTCGGATTCCGCCTCGAAGGATTCCGATAGTGGAAGGTGAACCAAATCTTTTGTGGTGCGGTTCATCGGAGAAGAAGGTGAAGCCTTTGTGGCTGTTGAGTCATTGTGTTGACTCACACCTCTCCAACGATACGTACTCCCCTAAAAAGGAGGAACTCAGGAATACATCCTCGTCTCCGCGTGCCTCGGTTATTTCTATACCCGAGCTCTTTACTTATGCACTTTACATTGTGATAGCCTTCGTGCTTGAAGTATTCTATATTGCTATCACCTTGTTGCTTGTCTTGCTTAGCATAAGTTGTTGGTGCACATAGGTGAGCCTAGTATATTTAGGTTGTTTTCTTGTTAATTTAAACACCTAAGTTTTATTCCGCAATTATCAAGCCTAAACCGGAAAAGTTTTAATTGCCTATTCACCCCCCCCCCCCCCTCTAGGCGACATCCTTGTTCTTTCACTCGGGCATTATTTTTCCAATGGAGATTTATTTGTTCATTTTTCCTTCATGTCGTGTTTTGTTCCAAAATTTGTTAATCTTTAAACTCGTAATATGATCCACATTTTCTAAATTACGTTCCATTTTTAATCCAACCTGCATATTTTCTTTGTTCCTTGGCCATTTTGTTCCAACTGTTCAAAGATTCTATTCAGCTACAAGCCGTGTTTTGTTCGATCTAAGCTAGAATTTGTTTTATTTTGATCATATTGATTGTCCTCCTATTTAATCGTGATTTGTTCCTCTGTATACACTCTTACCATTGTGTCCTGAAATTAGTTGCTACGGGTATCTCTTAAAAAACTAATAAACACCTGGAATTTGAATTTATAACTATATAAAGATGCAAACAAAAAAGTTCTCCTTATTGGTGAAACTAACTCCGGTGTTCCCCTAGCATATGATATACTTTTGTACTTACATAGAGGGATGGCATGATTATATCATTCGAACGGGCAAAAAATTGATGACGTGGCCAATTTAATGGCTAAAGAAAAATATGATGTGAGATACTTGAATGTGGAGATAGAATATAAGTAATGAATGATAATGGGATGACGTGAAAAATTGGTTGGTAGAAAGGGTAAGTGATGTGAATAGCTTGAATGTTGAGATATAAACATTAATTACAGTTAGTGGGTTTTGCTTTGTAAGAAGGATAGATAGATAGATAGATAGATAGATAGATAGATAGAAGCCGCACTAGTGAAGCTAGATAACGACGACCGTGCAAAACCCACGAAGCCGCACCAGTGAAGCTAGATAATGGGCCAGTCCTATCGGGTGATCCAGCGGGCAGGGTTCGCCCTGGCAGTAAGGAGAATGACAATGCACGGGAGCTCCTATTTGACGCCCTTTGTAGGCTAGACCCATCTCTATTCTTTCCCTTACTTTTCCGTTTCACCAATGTACCCTGAGTCTCCCTAAGAAAACATGAAAAACAACATCCTTTATTATGGCTGTTTATTGAAATTAGAAAAAACTAAAAAATGGGAATCCTTATTAAAAACAGAGATTTAGACGCCATTAGAGGGTAATTTATTATTATTAAAAACAGAAATTTCTAATAATCTCCAAAATAGGTTTTCTTGTCGTCTATAATAAAAGTGATCATGCGGGGTAATAAGAATTGTCCATGTAGTTAACATAAATGTTCACATGGTTCAGTAAATGTTCATCCAAAATTATTTTTATATTCATATAAACTACATAACAATAAAAATTGACACATCTATATGAAGTGTTGTCCGAAAATAGTCCAACCCGTAGAACGTTTATTTGAACCCGTGCACAATTATTTTTGTTTCAAGTACTTTTTTTGATGAAGTTTCTTGGGCCCCGTGAATTTTGTACTGTGTGAAAAAATTCACACATTTAAACAATTATTTGTACATGAACAATTATTTTGTAGTGCTGAACATTTTTTTCACATGTTCCGTCGATAAGCCAATTTGAGGGAATCTGCAATAAGATTTCCCTCGATAGTTAACGTCAGACAATAATAAAGCATAAAAATGATGTTCATTATCATAATGAATGCTCATATATTGTGAAAATGGTGACTGTACATGTTAAAATATATGTTCATAGAAAATAAATAAAAACATGAAGTTGGTCATGAATATTTAAGAAAGGTAAAATGAAAAAAATGAAGTAATATAAAATTATAACGTACAATTTATAATAAAACACATAAACTAAAAGGATGGAAGAGGAGAAATAGAACGGGCAGAAAAAGCGGAACCAAAGACCTTGTTGGGCGTCGTAGAAACGTAAGGCAACTCCTATTTGACGCTCATAGCCGGACCATGTGCGTTGGCTTTTCACCGGTTATTTCTGGTTTTGGGAAACTTCTAGTAGCTTCATTTTTGTTTTTTCTCTATATTTCTTCACCGGTTTTTTCGCAGGTTTTCTTTCGATTCGTTTTTTCTAGTTCGTTTGTTTTTCGTGTTTTCTCATTCTTTTTTCTTTCTTATTTATATTTTATTTTTATTTTCATTTTCTAGTTTTTATTTTAGTTTATATTATTCTTTGGTACGTATTTTCTTTTCTATTTGAGTAAAGTTTGTTTTAAACCCTGAGTTTATAGATGAGGTCCGAACTGAACCCTCAACACCCCAAACTCTTAATCCGGGTCATTATTTGCCCTGCACACATCTCCGGACAGGATTTGATGATGTGACGGTAGTCAACGCTAGGATGTCTGACTCAAAATATCTTAGTCGCTCATCAACGAATAAAATAAGATGAACAGCGCGGACACCCGCGCCCGACTTCATCTAGCTGTCGCAGCTATTCACATTTTTCTGGCGCCCGCCGGCCGCCGTGGTCAAGTCCTTGTCCTTCTACGAGGCTTTGGCGTGCTCTACCTGATGTTCCAGCACAAGCTTCCCTCCAAACCAAGCCCCAATTCTAGGAAGAAGACGGTGCGGCCTGCATGGATGAATCGTTGTGCTCATACATAGATGGTGACCTCGCTCATGCCAGGCGCCGGCAGAGGCGGCCGTGGTGCTGGCATAGTCGACGCGGCGTGGAGGCACTCATGCTGGAGTACTTGACGTAACGCAGGAGGACAGCGAGGTGTGCTCCGCGCCGCTCGCACGCGCTGGCGCCCCGCGTAGGCACCACGACACCACCTCGTGCTCCGCCACCTGGTACTCCGGCTGGACGTAGAAGGGGATGATCATGTCGCAGCCGCGAGGGTCTCGCTCGTGCGGCACTTCCCTCTCGACAACCCGCTCTCGCCGGCGGGTAGCAGTGGCGGACCCAGGAAAAAAATGGAGGGTGGGCACACTACAATAAAAAAATCGGATCGCGATTTTTTTTTGCAAAACTAATAATATAAATAGGCAATTGGTTACAATACAAATAGTTAAAAAGACAAACAAAGTCTTACGTGATGAAATGTAACATAACCAGAAAATTGCATCACTAAGATTTGGTAACTCTACATTGTCGCATCGCCATGAAACATTATTTCCATTTGTAAACAACATATATAAGCTATTGCTTTCCATTTGTAAACATAAATCACAGATTCTAGAAAATTTGCAGGACCAATACATACTTGAAAATATCACAATAACAAAAAAATACTGAATATCCTTTTGCTGTTCGGTATGGGGCAGGGCACAAACACACACACACAAAAAAAATACTTTCTACCATTCTGCCTAAGTTGGAAGTATCAAACCAAAATAGAAAAGAGTACTAGCTACGGCTGGCCTACTGCAGCAAGCTAGCTGTGCTTGTCTGCTACTGCTCTGCGCCGACAAGAATTTGGGCATCAATGGCCGGCGCTCCTTTCCAGTTCTCTTTCTCTCAAGAAACAGAGACGAACGAGTGGCAATTTCTTGCACGAAACGACCGGAAGCAGTAGTAGTAGTCAAAGAATTTCCCAAATTCTGGGTGGGCCACGGCCCATCCGGCCCACCCGCTAGGTCCGCCACTGGCGGGTAGGCGGCTCGCCCCGTTGCCTGATACATACGCAGTGTTGCACCCCACGGCCACCACCTCGTGCTCAGGCAGTCCGCTGCCTAATCCTCTGGCTAGACAACGACCGTGCCCCATTCGTGAGGGACGCGCTTGCGTGGAACGTACGCATGGACAGCCCGCTCTTGCCGTCAGGCAGGCGCGCTCACCGCGTTCCAAGATGCACGCGCGCTCTGCACCGCTCTCTGTGACGGAGACAACCGTAGCAGTGTGAGACAAATGCGAGACTGCAGCCACCTCGGCAATCTCGCTGTTTGGGAACAACCTAAATGCCACTTCAGACCGGAAATCGAAAGTTGAGGGTGCTGATTTTCGGGATTAGGACTTCAGGGTTCTATCCCGACACTCTCTATGAATTGAAGGTTTATTTTAGACTTTCCTCTTTCTATTTTTATAATATCATATGAATATTTTTCTATTATATGATATAAATTTGATAAACATTTTTTTGAACAATGCTAATATATTTCAAAATCGAATAGTTTTTAAATCCATGATTTTTTTCAAATGCTTGAACACTTTCTAAGTTTGTGACTTTTTTCAAATCACGGGCATTTTAAATTTAGTGAACATCTTTTATTAAAAAAATCGTGAAATGTGTGAACAGTTTTTAGGTTCACGAACATTTATTTAGTTCATGAACACTTTACAAAATGTGTGCACATTTTCAAAATTACGATTTTTTTCAAATTAATGATCCATTTTTGAATTTATTTTTTCAAATTCATGAATATTTTTAATTTTTTGACAATTTCAAAATAATTAAAAACAATTTCAGAAAAAATCAACAAATAACCAGATAGATACGTTTTTTATCATCAGTTTAAAAAAAGTGGGGTTTTGAGTGGCTCTCAATAGTTTCACACACACCCCACACCCACCCCCCGCCCCCCCCCCCCCCCCCCCCCCCCCCGGCTCATGCGATGGCTACACTTAGGTCGCACCGCCTTCCCCATTCCCCCTCCTCTCCGTCGCCTAAGCACGCCGCCGGCGAAGCCGTACGACCGACGGCGGCAGCGGGTTCTCTGGTTTTCAATTCCTTGGTGCTCTGGGTCGCGGTTTCGCGGACGTGAAGACCCCTGTCTGTGTGATCTTTGCAGAGGGTAAAGTTCGGACGCGAAGAACCCCGGAACTGCATATGCATGTTCTCGGTAGCGGAGCACAAAACACGCGGCAACGCCTGAACTTGACGCCAAGTCGTCGATGTGGCGTTGCTTTTGGAGGACCATCCCCAACCGCGTCGTTAATTAACGGAAAGAGGCACGACAAGTCACTATCATCACACGCAGGACAAATGCCGTCCTAAGTCAATTTTGTGATTTAACAAATCTTCATGTCGTTAGTGCTTATGGTAGGCATCTTCGAACAAGAATAACGCCAACCGCTGGCTGTGATGATCAAAGTACTAGGAAAAATAAATACATTAATTAAAAGAGACACTGGAATCGGTCCTCTCTTAGGACATGGCATTATTTTTCTCATGCAACTAGGGGCGGACGTTCGGTCATGACTGAAAGTTCGGTCTATATATTTCGGCCTGTTTTAAAATTATCTGTTTCAAAACTAAAGACCCAAAAATACTCATATATTTTACTGTGCGACATCTTTCGGGTAACCGATAATTCGAGTTCGGGAGTGGAGATTTATTACTCCCGAGTTACAGTGCTCGCTGTGTTTTAAAATAATCAAAAACAATATTTCAAAGTTTCCCGAAAATGTGAAACAAATCGTGGATATTCTCAATGATGTATCCTAAAAACTTGAAAATTTCAATTAGCAATACTTTGTATTTTGAGCTACAAAAAAAACAAATATACAGATCTAAGTATAGTGTTTCAAATCTCCAAAAAAATTAAGATATTGTCATTTTTGTGTAGCCCATAATACAAAGAATTTCACCGTCTGTCGCTCCTCACTGTCACATCTGCTTGGATTGCCAGCTTACCACCGCCGTCGACCGCCCCGCCGCAGGACGGCCAAGGTCCGTCACCGCCAGTCGCCTGGCCCCGCTACCGCACGGTAGGTCAAAGCCCAACCACGCGCCGACGACCACCGAAGTCCAACACCCAAGACCCTGATGCCACCGCGATAAGTTGCGGTCGCCGCCACCACCGGCCGCATGGATTTCTCCCGACGGCAACCTCCAGGCGGGAGTGAGAAGGGGGGCGGCGGCAACGCTAGGTCTAGGTTGCCCTCATGTCCCCCTGCGTGGGGAACGGCGTGGGGTTGACTCCATCGATGTCACTCTCCGCCCAAGTGAGATGCACTCACACCCTAAAAAGAAAAGATGTTGACTCTTTTTTAGCTGAACAATATCATGTCCTGTTGACTTTTTTTTGCATTTGTCACATATGGTCATATTTTTGATAAAAAGTTGTCGATACACAAGATACAACATAACTTATATTCACGATTTGTTTCGCATTTTATGTTCAAAACCTCAGAACTGGACATCCGATAATTAGGGCATTCCAACCCAGGCCCGCAAACGGACAGGGCCAGTCCGATTCTGTCCGAACGGACAGGTGAGGAGCTCCAACGGCCCACCGCATACGGACCGTCGTCCGCGCGGACACGAATTTTGGACCAAACCTGGCCCAAGTTTGGGGAGAACACACAGGCTCATGGTCCGCCCTTTGTCCTCCCTTGTCCGCGTCGGGCCCAGGCGCCAGCCACACAAACCCTTCCCCATCCCTTTCGTCCCCAAACCCTCCCACGACCGCCGCCTCCCCTCGATGGAGGACAGTCTGTCCAAGTCCACGGCCGCCGCCGGCGCCGCCCTGTTGAAGCCGAAGAAGGAGCGGCAGCCGGAGTCGGACAAGAGGGCAGCTCGGAGGGAGAAGACGCGGCTCAAGGCGGCCGAGGACAAGGCCGCCAAGCAGGCGGCCGAACAGGTGGAGATACTCGCCGCCATCCAGGCCCGCGCCACCGCGGACCTCATCGCCACCCAGGCCGCCACCCGAGCCGTGCTTCTCCTCAAGGGGGAGGTGCTTGACGGTGCTTTCTGTGCCGGCGTCATCCCCGGTGTGGTGGCCTCGGCAGGGAGCTTGGCCTCGTCCGCCAAAGGGAGGCCGCCACGGTCCTCCTCACGTGGTCTCTCGACGGTTTCGCCGTCTGTCATGTACCCCGCGGCGCGTCGCGGCTTGGGTCCCGCGAGGCGTCGCCGGAAATTACGTCGGTTTCGGCAGCCCCTTTCGTGCCCCCCATTGACCTCAATGTCACGCCTGCCCCGGCGACATGATCTGCGATGGAGGAGGCATGTTCAGCAACATCGAAGACGCCGAGACGCAAGACCCGACCGCGGCCATGGCTGATGGAGACACTCAAGCCGAGACACAAGAAGGTGTTGACATTGATGAAGAGCCGCTCGAATTTGACGAGGAGCACACCAACCTCGTTGCCAATCTCAAGAAGAAGAACGCACAGACGACGTCCGACACGGACGAGGAAGATCAAGTTCTATGTGAGTGTTGGATGACACGTGCTCAACAAAAGGGCACCGTGTTTTGGAATAGGGTGTGGAAGCATTTCCATGAGATAAGGAAATTGCCTCCTTACAAGATCGAGAGTGATCGCAATGAGGGCTCTCTTATTGTTGGAACATGATCAAGGGATGCCCGAAGTGGGTCGAGCTCTACAACTCCTTGAAGAAAGGGGGCGATGCATCGAAGAAGAGGGCCAACAAAGAAGATGATTATGATGTGGAGCCCGGCCAAAACTCCGGTGGCCGTGCGGTGCAGCCGAGGGACACAAGTCCAACAAGCAAGATGCCAAGCGTGAGGCGGCGGCGGCTCAATTGGAGGCGACTTTGAAGGGGTTGATCGCCCAAAAGGAGGAGTCCACCGCCGCAAGGTACGTGGAGAAGCGCAAAGACAAGGAGGAGGCCATGGCCTGCTATGTGGAGATGCAAAAGAAGAACCTAGAGATAGAAGTGGACCGGATCAAGAATGAGGCGGACCGCGTCAATCTTGCGGTGATGGCCGAGAAGAACCGGATCATGATGGCCGACTTGAGCATCATGGACCCGGAGCAAAGAGCCTGGATACTCAAGAAGCAAAAAATGATCCGCGATCGCGACGATGCTTGATATCCTTCTCTTCTATTTATTATCATTAAATTTAAACTAATTCATATTTTGAACTATGTGTCTATTCAAACTATGTGTAATTTCGAACATCATTTTGTATGTCACGCTAGATGTCCTGTTTGTATGCCCATTTTGTAGTTTGTTTGTTTAATAAATAGGGGTGCCCAACTTTTTTTTCTTTCAAAATGACCATTTTTGCGCTGGGCCGTTGGGGCACCCCACCCCAAACGGACAGAGACCCAGAATCTGTCCGCGATCCGCCCCCAAACGGACAGATTCTATCCGTTTTCGTGTCCGTATGCGGGCCTGGTTGGCCATGCCCTTAGACCATCTCTAGCAGTACCCGCAAAACGCGGAAACCCGCAAAATAACCGCCGGATGCGGATTCGAATCCTTAAAAACGCAAAGAGCAGAACCCTCAAAACTCCCCGACCCGCAAAAGATTTTGAGGGGCCCCGTGAATCCGGCCCTCGAAACCGTGAAATCTAGGTTTTCCTCACCGGCCCGCAGACTGATCCGCATCCTCTTCTATCGTTGGCGCGAAGGAAGATTCAGCCCCCGAACCGCCGCCGCCTCTGCCACCGCTTTCTCTTCCCCCACTCCGGCCATCGTGCGCCATGAGCTCCTCCGACCCGTACCTGGTGACCGTCCCGGTCGGGACGACGCCATCGACAGATCCAGCTGGCCGGGCAGAGCTCGGCACCGCCGCCGCCGCCGCTGCTCCTCCATTGGCACAGACGAAGCGGAGAAGGCTGGGGACCACAGGCGCGGCCCAAATCTTACTTGCGGCTACCGGCGCCGCCGCCGCTCCCGCGGGCGCCGCCGCGGCTCCGAAGAAGAGGACGCCCGTGCGGAAGGTCAGGGGCAGCGCCGCCGCTGCTGTAGACGAACCTACGCCCGCGAATGTGTGGCACCCCCTTCTGGCACAGCTTGTCAGAAGGGCGGTCGCCCCGTGCGCCAGCCCAAGATATCTGGCTGCACGTTACGACAATGCAACATAGCGGATATCATTACACAATCAGGGACAAAGTGCTACAAAAGGGTTTACAAGGCCGTCGAGGCTTTACAAAATATCAAGCCAAGCATGGCCCAACTCAGAGTTTTAACTGGCAGCGGAAGACATAAATGAGGCAACGGCTTGGAGTGGCTCCACTCTACAGGTATCTGGCTGGGCTACTGATCCTAGCACGCTTCTGCTCCTTGTCCTTGCTAAGGTGGAGGTTGAGTCCTCGCCAAAATCTGGCCACAATCACAAGGCCCGTGAGTACATTTGTATGCACTCAGCAAGAATCGCCACTCACTACAAACAATTCAAAAATCATGCAACAAGATATATATATATTGGAAATAAACTCCTACAACATGGCAATGTGTACTCTAGGTTCATGACATAAAAGTAGCATGGCATTGACAACCAAACATGTCGTAAGCAGACAACGGGGGTATCACCAGTACAGAGTCCAAGCCAGGTGGGGTTGGATCGTGTACCAGCAATCATACAAAGGCTTACCTGTGACGAGTAATCGGGTGTACCAGTTGGTACCAAATAATAATCAACAGCACCTGTGATCACTGCTAGGCCCACTGGCCTCATCATTTCACTCTGGGCACGCACGGTTGATGTGGGCTCTGGCCTAACTATAGCCTCCCAACGCATCACACCGCCATCCCTAAATCTGGTTCACAATCACATCTCAAGTAGCATTCCCTGCATCAACTTATTGTTCATTTAGTGAAATCAGGTTGTTCATCTTTCTTTCAAACAGAACTTATGTTTAACCTCCTGACTCGACAAAGACAATAGTGTGACCGACACTGAACTGTTGTTCCATAACCTTGGAACGAGGCTAGACATCCAGATTTGACACTCTCGAGAGATTGCAATACTTCACTCATCCAAGTGGATCATTAACAACCGGTACTTTAGGATCACATCCATAAGACGGTCTGATACACTCACTCGACCGTTCACGCCATCAAGACACTCCTTATATAGCCACCGACATAACTATATGCCTTATGCAGAAGTGAATCCGGCACGTCCCCAACCCATGAGCGACGCCTAGCTCCGGAACCTTCGCAAGACTAGCCCCGACCAACTATGGTAACCGACTAGACTTTCCAAAAAGGGTGGCATCAAAGGAGGCTCGATAGGATTACGTAGGTCAAGGCCCGCCCATATGAGCGACAGTGGTAGTGCTTTCGATGTTCAGATTAGTGGCACTATGAACTGACCCTATCGAAGTTTGGAGGGGTGTTTCATTTAATCAAGTTTCATCATAACAAGTCCAAACAACAGAGGGTTAGTCCAACACAACAATCACAATATCATAATAATATATATCAAACAACAAGACATTAGCGACATCATAATTCAAGCAATAGTTTGTTTGTATTAACTGCGTGACTATGGCGGTTCCTCCAGCCAGCGTCACCACAGATCAATTACGAATTATGGTTTAGTCGGTTTGCGTCGACCGGGTGACTATCGTGGCGATCCCGCCAACAAGCGCCACCACAGATCAACTAGTTGGTTAGCGTCGACCGGGTGACTATCGTGGCGATCCCGCCAACAAGCGCCACCACAGATCAACTACAAAATATAGCTTAGTTGGTTTGATCGGACGACTGTGGCGGTTCCTCCAGCCAGCGCCCTCGCAGATTAATTACAAAGTTGGTGAGGCGTGTAGCCTCCAAACAATGAACCGAAAAGCAATCATAAGAAAGAAAGCATCCATTCCACTCGAGGATTAACCTGACGTGGTGTCAGCAATCTTGGCAAAAAGAACCAAATGGAAAGTCAGCTCCCAAGCGTCGCAGTCCGGGTGGCTTACGCCAACCATATTTGACGGAGGGATAAGAAGCAAATAACTCTTTTGGCAAATGCCTCAAACTCCGAGGATCATAAGACGACATCCGTCCGCTCCTCACCTCGGCGAAGAAGAAGAAGCAAACAAAGCCCCGCAAGCGCGAGACGCACAGTTGTAATATTTCCCCCATTCGTTTGACTGAGGCGGTTCCTCCGGCCATTGTCTCGGGAACGGGAGTGATGCGCAGATAAGCAATTATAAGGTAATGCGACAATTTAAAATGCAACACTACAAGGCTCATACAAAATACGGGCAACAACAGACATGCAACAATAATAGTAGACAGACATAACAATAGAACAGGAGACAGACATAAACACCCGGCATGGTATTAAGCAAATAAACAAACAAGCATTGCGGGACGGCTCATAGCAAGGGGTTAGCTTGCCTCCGAAGATTGACACCGTTTGGCTTGGAGAGTCACGAACGCGTCTCGGGTCAGGATCTCGATTTGCCGGTACCGCGGAATACACCTAAGCAGGCATACAAGGGTGCTGAGTATACAACTATTTCACAAAAATGTAAAACCTATACTACTGGACAGAGCTGCTCAAAACATGAATTTACAAATTTGAATCACCTCAATCGGAGCTGTGGTTTGAGAGAAAATGGCGAGCGAAAAATAACTATCCGCCGCTCATGTATTAAGCTAGCTCGTTGATCAATCAGAACGATCAGAACACTGTACACTCTCTTGCTCACGTACGGGAGAGCTTCAGGGACGCTCGGGTGGAGCTCGACGCCGGCTGCTGGGCGCACGGCGAGGCCAGGAGATGGCCAGAACGGAAAGGTGGTGGTGGACCGCGGCCGGGGAAGACGAAACCGATGGCAGGGAGGCTTCCCACGCGTCACGCCCGAGCTCGCAAAGCTTCGGCCATGGCCATGGCGGGAGGTTGTTGCTGAAGCTGCTGCCGACCGTCAGGAGGGATGAGGCACTGGCCAGCGGTGGACAGCGGTCTGTGGGGGAGGTCCACGTCGCTGGGGAAGCGAGGCCGACGGCGGGGCGCCTCCTGCGCATCGCCCCCGAGCTCACTCGCTCGGCCACGGCAGGCCACGGTGGTTGCCGCGCTCGAACGAGGGGCGCGTGGGGGACGCTGTCCGCCGACGGAGCTGGACCGCTAGGACGCTCTGCGCTCGGGGACGGTCTCCACGGTGACGGATATGGCCGGGAGGCGCCGCGCCGAGCTCGGCCGTACGGCCGCCGGTCGAGCACGTCGACGCTCAGGGTCCATTCGAGACCGTTTGCTACTCTGGCTCTGTGGTTCGAGTGGGGAGGCGGAGAGGAGTGTGTGTGCGTGGGTGGAGCTCAAGCTGCTCTCTTATAGCCGGGAACGGGAAGCAATGGACAACCACGTGTCCATGGTCATAAAGATAAGGAGGAGAGGATAGGATCGTGGAGCTGGATATTGAGGCCGTGCTGGAAGAATAGTACTCCACAGGGAAGTTACTGTGCGGCGGGTTAAGCAAGGTTTAGAGCAAAGTAGGTTTAGGTTAAGCTAAAGCGGGCGTACGCGATGTCCGGAGCGCGACACGGGCGACATCGCCGCGTTCCCGGTGACTCGGGGCACCAAAAGGGGAATGGTTTCCACCACTGCGTTCGTAACGTCGAGAACAACACAACACAACAAGAATCATCCAAGGATCCGAAACTTTGCAGTGTAAGATATTCAGAAAACCAAAAATAGCGAAGGTGCTCAATGAAATGACCAGGGTCTTCCGCCTCTCAGAAAAATCCCCAAAATTCACAGTAGGTTTGGAATGATGTAAATAGGATGTCTCTGTAGTTTGAGCTAAATTGGACATCTAGAGGTTGGTCAAATAAATTGGATGTCCAAAAAGGCCCTAATGGCGTGGGTAGGTCAAGTGTGCTTCCTCAAATAATCTTGAGCTGATCTTTTGGATATGTGGTTGTTTGTGGGAGGTTGTCAATTTGGCAAGGTGACAATGCCAAATGATTTTTGTAGCTAGGGTTGCTTTGGAATTTGCTATTAGGCATGGAAAAGGCATTACAAAGGAAGTACCTCAAATATTGCTCAAATGAGGTTGGGCCAATGGAGTGAAATGTTCAGGAGGTGGAATCATGCACCTTCCCAAAATGGCATAATTTCTGGATGAGTGGAAGGTGTCTAGATAATTTCTGGATCGAAAACGACATAATAGAGAATATGGTTTAACTTTGGAATATTGCAGGGGACTATGAAATACTTTTCCATGGGAGTGATGTATATGTATGAGGGAACCATATGGTAGCTTGGTAGGATTTATTCCAAGCTAAAATTGCGGTGGATACTTTAGTGGGATAGACCGGAAGGATTTTGGAACCACCAAATGGAACCAATGGTTTAACAGATAAAACAATGTCATGGAATTTATGGTGGAGGTCGACAAGGATCGGGATTGGCTGGGAATTTTCCAAGAGAGCGAAACCCAAGTCAAATCAAAGACCAACGGTTCGAAGAAAACATTTTAAAACCCGAAAAAGTTTTCCAGGTGTGAGAAAACACCACTAAAATTAGGGACGAATTTTTGGGGTGTTACAGAATGTCTCCGGGACCGAAAGGTATGAACACGGCATTGCAATTGTTCTTCCAAATTATGCTTGCTACTACCGCCTATTTGTGAAATTATGCTTGCTACTACCGAAATTGTTCTTCCAAATTGCAGCACGCAAGCTTTCATGGATGCCCTTGGGTCGGTTCAGATCAACAACTCTCCGCTCGGCAATTTCGGCTACAACGAGGCCGACGGTGGCGTCGATGGTGGTGCGGGCGAAGAAGACAACGAGCTCGAGGAGGTGGAGGGGACAACACTTTCCCGGAGAGGTACGAATTACACTGTTTTGGAGGACCAAACATTGATCTGTGCTTGGGAGAGTATTTCTCTCGATGCAACTCACGGCAATGATCAAACCAAGGATCGGTATTGGCAAAGAGTGGAGGACAAGTTCTTCCAACTCATGCCACGCAATGGCCGAACGGTGCCTCGGACCTTTCGATCACTACAAGGCCGTTGGGAAACGATCAAAACAACATGTTCCCGGTGGAGTGGATGTTTGCAACAAGTGATTAATGCTCCTCCGAGTGGTACCGTAGAGGGTGATTGGGTGAGTGAAATAACCATTGCTATTGTTCACCGTTGGTATATGTAACCATTGCTATTGTTCACCATTGGTACATGTAACCATTGTAGGAGCGCATTGCAAGAGAGAGGTTCATGGACATGCCCGCATCCAAGAAGAAGCCATTTGTCCTTGATCATTGTTGGAAAATTCTCCAACATAGCGAGAAATGGAAGTTGAGGGACCAAGAGCCAAAAAAAGGGAAATACGTGTTGAGAAGGACTCCGATGATGATCAAGGTGGGAGGAACAAGAACAAGCCCGAAGGCAACAAGAAAGCCAAGGAAAGAGTGGCGAAGCAACTTGAGGCACAAAGCTTGAGAGAGAAGCTTGACGAAATGGTGAAATCCAATGAGACCATGGTGGCCAAGACATTGGAGGCAAAGCACCAATTGGCCGAGAAGAAAGCTCAAGAGAAGAAAGAAAAGTGGGAAGTGCTTCGTGAAGAAGGGAAGCGGAAGACCGAGATTGAGGCCAAAAGAGCCTCGGCGGAGGAGAACAAGTCCGTGGCCAAGCTCTTGGCCGAAGAGAACAAGATCATGATGATGAACCGAAGTGAAATGGATGAATTCACCTTGGAGTGGCATGACATCGCAATGAAGGAGATATTGCATCGAAGGAAACAAGCGATGCTAAAAGCTAGCGGTGGTGGAGGTCTCGGCGGTGGTGGAGGTGATGGTGGAGGTGCCGGCGGTGGTGGAGGTGCTAGCACGGTGTAGGGCCTTTCGATGATGCCCATGGTGTTTTGGAAGCAATTTTTTGGTCACACGGATGAAAAACTATGTTAATTGCCGTCTTTAGATTCAAGGAACTTTATTATTTGCTATATTAATATCGAATTTGTAAGCAATTTGGCATACTACGACATTCATGCCTAATTCATGTTTTGCATATGCAGTTTCTGAACGCGGCGCGGCGGAGCAGAGACCGCAACGCAGAACCGCAAAACAGAACTGTTTTGCGGTTCTGCGTTGCGGTCTCTGCTCCGCCGCGCCGCGTTTCGAGCAAAAAAACGCGAGTTGTGCGATCTGCAAAAGCGTTTTGCGGGTTCGCATTTTGCGGGTTCTGCTAGTGCTCTTAGTTGCGAGCACGGAATTGTAAAGTTTCTCAGAAAGAAGCCGCTGGTAGTGAAAAAAGGCTGAACCAAAACCGATGTGAACGTGAGCCCAAGGTTCGTCAGTCGTCTCGCTTATTACAGACCGATCTACGCGCACATAAACCTGAGAATGGTTTTTGATTAACCGGGGCACACACCCGTGTGGGAACGCAAAGTCCAAATCCTCGAATACGTGTGAACTGGCGCGTGTACCGCGACGCCCCCACACCCCCACCCACTCCGGCAACTACCGCCGCTATACAGAGGCCGGCACCCCATTTGCACTTGACTGCCATCTCCTCCCTCTCCCGTGCTAGTGCCAGCGCCACCACCTCTCTCGCCATGGATGCTCCAGTCCATTAACGCACTGCTATTCTCCTCCATTCCCCAGGAGCCTCATCTGCGGGGGCCGGCCGCTCGCTGCCGGTAAGCGTTTCTAACCCTCGCTCCACTGTGCTAGCTGTTAATTTGTTTCCATGGAGTAATATTGGAACCGCCGGTGCTTTAGGCTTCTCGTCCCTCCCGCGGATGCCTGAAATCTATGCAGGGTCTTCGTCTTTCACATCGTTTGCGTGCATTTTAGTTAGAACCTGCTGCCCGTCAATGGGGGAAAGCATGCCTGCTTCTTTCTTTCCTACTGAGATGAGCTTCCTGGGGATATGCTTCTGATCCACTATTCGGGGAAATTAGTGAAGCAAGGGTTCAAGACGAGATCTAACCTTGCTGTTGTGCTCATTCGGTGGAAATGGGGTGTCCATTCCTCGCGTGGATGTAGAATTTGGGTGTCTGCTCTCTCTTTTCCCTCGTTAGTTGCACTAGTTATTACTCGGTGCTCAATTTTGTCTGCTTGCGAAAAGCTACCTCTTTTTCCCCGCAAAATAAAAATAAATACCCCTTTGGCTCTTTGCTACCGTTTTGTTTTTGTTTTTGGAACGAGCTATCGGCTCTTTCGCTGAAATAAATGAGTTCTCCAGTCGTGGGTAAATGGATGGCTCTGGATTTGGCGTCTTGCGTTTTGCTATTAGTTTTTGAAATAAACTATTGATGGTGTTTAGTCCTCTTGACTTTACATGTTCTCTCAGTTTATTAGTACTGAAGTTGCCGAATGTTCCGCGCATGTGCTTGCTAAACCACACAAGTTGAAATAGTCATGCCTGTTATCCAGTTCTAGTGATTACCATTCAGAATACAACACGCAATGATAACTACTTGATCGCTAACTAATTTGTGTCGTTATAACCGGGACCACCAAAATGAAAATTGTATATTCCCTTTTTCCTCTACCACTTAGACTAAGACCAAATAGGACCTTTCAGTTTTCACACCCTCCTTAGTCTTATTTCTCCGGTAAAAATAACTGTATTTTATGCAGTATCCATCATTGTTTCGTGTGACTAGTTTTTCGCACCATTAAAACATGTTTATAGACTCAAAAGACAAGAAAGAGTCATAACCTTAAATAACTCTCATTAGGCTGTTTCTCTTAGAAAAAAATGCCCTCTAATTTCAATGTATTATGATACGCTTGACCAGGGATTGCATACAATTTCTTTTCATCTGGTGCTCAAGCTTATTTGTGAGGCAATTCTGGGTATGACTTCTGCTAACTTCTCTACAAACATTTTTCAGGAACGAATGGGTCTGGTTCTGTGGAATTGGTTTTTTCTCTTATTCACTTTGGTTTCATCATCGTGGAGTCTAAATTCAGATGGTCTAACTCTTCTTGCTCTGTCCAAAAGTCTCATATTGCCTAGTTCCATAAGCTCCAGTTGGAATGCTTCCGATAGAACTCCATGTAAATGGTATGGAGTCCTTTGCGATAGAAAGACAAATGTGTTTTCTCTTGACCTATCATCTTCTGGAGTTTATGGTTCGCTAGGACCTCAAATAGGACTACTAAAGCACCTAGCAGTCATCAGTTTGCCAAATAACAACATATCAGGTCCAATCCCTCCAGAATTGGGCAATTGTAGCATGCTTGATCAATTGGATCTCTCCGGAACTTTCTTTCTGGTGAAATACCAGAATCCCTTGGCAACCTTAAAAAACTGTCATCGCTGGCATTGTACAATAATTCCCTCAGTGGGGAAATACCAGAGGGGTTGTTCAAGAACCAGTTTCTGCAGGACGTGTACCTTCATTACAATAATCTCAGTGGTTATATCCCTTCGTCAGTTGGTGAAATGACAAACCTTAGAAACTTATGGTTGCATGAAAATGCATTATCTGGAGTTCTGCCAGATTCAATTGGAAACTGCACCAAGTTGGAGGTGCTCTATCTACTAGATAATCGGTTGAGCGGGAGTCTTCCAAAAACCTTGAGCCATATCAATGGGCTGAAGGTTTTTGATGTCACTGGAAATAGCTTAACTGGACAGATTGATTTTCGTTTTGAGAACTGCAAGTTGGAGATCTTCATATTGTCGTTCAATCAGTTAAGAGGTGACATTCCATCATGGCTAGGGAGTTGTAGTAGCTTAACACAGCTTGCACTTGTCAACAATAGTTTCTCCGACCAAATTCCAGCTTCTCTTGGCCTACTGAGCAACCTCACCCATCTTCTGCTTTCTCAGAACTCCTTGTCTGGCCCAATCCCTCCTGAGATCGGTAACTGCCGGTTGCTGCTGTGGCTAGAGTTGGATGCAAACATGCTCGAGGGTAATGTTCCTAAAGAGCTGGCCAATCTGAGAAAATTGCAGAAGCTCTTTCTGTTCGAAAATCGCCTTACTGGGGAGTTTCCCGAGGACATATGGAGCATCCGGTACCTGGAAAGTGTCCTAATTTACAGAAATGGATTAACTGGGATGCTACCTCCAGTGTTAGCTGAGCTAAAGCTCCTGCAGAACATTACACTGTTCAATAATTTCTTCTCTGGAGTCATACCAGCGGGTTTGGGTGTGAAGAGCCGTTTACTCCAAATTGATTTCACCAATAACAGTTTTACTGGTGGAATACCACCATACATTTGTTCAGGTAAAAGACTGAGAGTGTTGGACCTGGGGTTTAATCTTCTCAATGGTAGCATCCCATCTGGTGTTGCCGACTGCCCAGGTTTGGAACGAGTTATTCTCCAGAACAATGATCTTACTGGGCCCATTCCAAATTTTAGAAACTGCATGAGTCTGGACTATATGGATCTGAGTCATAATTCCTTAAGTGGAGGCATTCCAGCAAGCTTGAACTATTGCACAAATATTACAAAGATAAACTGGTCAGAAAACAAGCTTGTTGGTCCAATACCACCTGAAATAGGAAACTTGGTGAATTTGAGAGTTCTGGATCTATCAAAAAACAGTCTACAGGGTACACTTCCAATGCAGATTTCTAGTTGCTCCAAGCTGTATTTATTGGATTTAAGTTTCAACTCTCTGAATGGTCCAGCACTCACAACAGTAAGCAACCTGAAGTTTCTATCACAGCTACGGTTGCAGGAGAATAAATTCAGTGGAGGCTTACCCGATTCTCTTTCGGAGTTGGATATGCTTATTGAACTGCAACTTGGTGGCAACACTTTTGGAGGTAGTATACCGTCATCGTTAGGAAAGTTGATCAAATTAAGCATTGCGTTGAATCTCAGTGGCAATGGACTGGTGGGTGATATTCCAACACTATTGGGCAATTTGGTGGAGCTGCAAAGTTTGGATTTGTCAGTTAATAACCTCACTGGAGATCTAGACTCGTTAGGAAGTCTACAGTTATTGCAGGCCTTGAACGTTTCCTATAATAGATTCAGCGGACCAGTGCCAGAATATCTTCTGAAATTTCTGAATTCCACGGGAAGTTCCTTCAGTGGAAATTCTGCTCTCTGTATATCTTGCCATGGCAGTGATTCTTCTTGCAAGAAATCTAATGTTTTGAAACCTTGTGGAGGCTCGAAGAAAACAAGAGTACATGGCCGGTTCAAGGTTGCTCTTATTGTTCTTGGTTCATTGTTCATTGGAGCACTAGTGGTACTTATACTCAGTTGTATCCTTCTTAAGACTCGAGACTCGAAGACAAAAAGTGGTGTGGAATCGATCAGTAATTTACTCGAAGGCTCTTCTTCTAAGTTTAATGAGGTTATAGAAGTGACAGAAAACTTTGATGACAAGCATGTCATAGGTACAGGTGCTCATGGAACTGTGTACAAGGCAACAATGGGTTCAGGGGAAGTATATGCTATAAAGAAGCTTGTAATATCTGCACGCAGCAGTTCTTACAAAAGCATGATCAGAGAACTGAAGACACTGGGTAAAATTCGGCATAGGAACTTGATAAAGCTGAAAGAATTTTGGTTGAGAGGTGAGTGCGGGTTCATACTATACGATTTTATGGAGCATGGTAGCCTTTATGATGTTCTGCATGGGACACGCGCGCCAAGTTTGGACTGGAGTGCGCGCTATAACATAGCTCTTGGAACTGCCCATGGTCTAGCATATCTTCATCATGACTCTGTCCCTGTTATCATTCATCGAGATATTAAGCCAAGCAATATATTGCTGAACAAGGAGATGGTGCCACGCATCTCAGATTTTGGCATCTCAAAGATCATGGATCAGTCTTCTGCTGCTCCACAGACCACTGGAATCATCGGCACCACTGGATATATGGCACCAGGTATATATGATACAGACAATTGCGCAACTGTTCCATTTTTTATTTATTAGCATGCGCGGTCTGCTGCAACTTGTTGAAATATCCACATCCTTTAGTAACTTTGAAGTTGCCGAGCAGTTTTACATGGCAGCACTCACATCTCATTGTTTTGATCAGATACTGGCATCTTATTGTTTATATTACTGGGACATGCCATTATGTGTATACCTTCTTGAAACTATATATGGATTTGATATCCAGACGATGAATTGGTATCTGATGGGCAGTGTGGTTCCTTGCAGAGTTGGCATTTTCCACCAGAAACGGTACGAGACTGACGTGTACAGCTACGGGGTTGTACTACTTGAGCTGATAACAAGAAAGATGGCGGTGGACACCTCGTTCCCTGACAACATGGACATTGTGAGCTGGGTGCCCCACGCCCTGAACGGCACCGACCAAATCGGGGTTCTGCGACCCAGCCCTCATAGACGAAGTCTACGGCACGGTCGAGATGGAGGAAGTGCGCAAGGTCTTGTCCTTGGCTCTTAGATGCGCAGCCAAGGAGGCAGGCCGACGGCCGTCCATGGTCGATGTGGTGAAGGAGCTGACTGACGCTAGGTCTGCTGGCGTCTCGTCGTCGAAGCAGGTGAAACCAAGCTCCTCTGGCTCGTCCTGACTGCTGTCCAGCCGCTTTTGCACAAGTGTGTATAGTTTGAAAGGTAAACGCATGGTCTGTCGACTCCATTGATGTACTTAGCATTAGTCATAGTTGATTACAACGGGGGTTTGGGCTGGCAACTTTTTTTGGTTCTACAATAGTATTTTCTAACCATATGATTTGTGTGTAACTGCGCATGCCTAAGGAGCTGTGCTTTGTTCTCTTACATCTCTTAAGCTGACACTGAAAGGAGGAACCCATCGGAGTCTGGAGTGTGTATTCTTAACTGTTCTGTTTTGTTACACATGATGCGTGAATCTTATGTATGCTGTAGCGGTGCCAATAATAGAATTTTAACTCAAATTTTCGAGCTAGATTTAATCAAATTGAAGTTTTGGGCAAGAAAATCATCATAAATTTGATGAAATTAGTTCCAAATAATTTGCTGACAATCACCTCCAGTTTTCTAGAGAATCATTAATGGACCATCGTGCAAACACAACCGTGGTCTGACCAACAAAGACGGATGATGATGATCAGTAGCCAAAATATGCACAACTAAATTAGAGTATCAGGTTTCCTCTAATTAGAGTATCAGGTTAGAGATGGCTTGTCCAATATAACGGAGAACCAAAGTGCTAATGGAAAGGGGCAAATCTGGCGAGATGGGAGAAATCACCTTTTTCGGGGTATTTGCGGCCAGTTGAGCAAGCGGTCGTGGTTCGTACCCATGACG
Source organism: Poa pratensis (assembly GCA_947311845.1). Lineage (NCBI taxonomy): Eukaryota > Viridiplantae > Streptophyta > Magnoliopsida > Poales > Poaceae > Poa > Poa pratensis. The sequence goes on from CAMZMU010000085.1 coordinate 66,466,244, forward strand.
TCCAGTCCAACCATGGAGATTGTCCACTGTACAGGAATCACACCAATGGGAGGGAGGCGGGGCAGAGTAACAGACCAAGCCAATCGAGAAGAAGGACGATGGCGGCGGCGGGCTGTAGTGGTTGCGGAAGGGGTGTCAGGGAATATGATATGTAATAGTGAGTTAGTAGCTATGAGGGTACTTTAGGTATTTCATCTATGTGGTCATCTTCTAGCTAGTTGAGTCTATATAGAGCCATCCTTGTATCCAATCTCAATCTAGAAATGAAACTCTAATTGTTATCTTTATTTCCTGCAATTTATCTTTCCTTTTATTCATCAATTTATCATGTTTTAGTTATAATTTTCCTCAAATCCTAGTTCTTGGTGATCCTCTCCTTGTCAGATCCATCAGGGTCGTGACAAATTGGTATCAGGGCGAGCTCGATCGACCAGGCCTGCTCCCTCCCTCCCCTCCCGTTCTTCTTCTTGGATTCGATTTGATTTCCGTCGCACCGGCGACTTCCTCTTCCTCTTCCTCTTCTGCTGTTCGATTCACCGAAAATTCCACCCTACCTTGTCTTCTATTTTCCTAGATCCGATGAATCGTTCCTCTTCTTCGATCTAATCGCGTCCATGGCGACCGCGCTGTACACTTTCCCCCACCCCTCCGCCGCCACCTACCCACCTCCTCTTTTTCACGGTGCCCCTTTCCCATACTCTGCTTCCACTCAAATCCATGGCTACACCTATCCACCCCCGTTTCCCATCGTCCCTCATCCTTCACCACCACCACCAGCCTTTCGCTACGCCGCCGCCTACCCCTATCCGCCTCCCGCCTCCGCGTACGCATCACAGACCGGTTCTTCTCCAGCGCACGACGTCCCTCCTCCACAAATCCATGTGCCTCCGCCTCCCCTATACTGCCCCTTCCCCACGCCGATGTGCTCGACAGCAGCGGCGCCGATGGCGTCGATTCCACCCGACGAAGCTGCCAAGAACGGGCACCGCAACGGCCCCACCGTCGGCCGCGTCAACAACGGCAGCTTCGGCCCCTGCCCGGCCTCCGTGCTCGAAGAACAGGGGCGCTGGCAACGCCTCTATCTCGTCCAGCCCGACGCCCTCTACTTCCACAGCCTCCAGCCGGGGCTCATCAACGCCAGGGACGTCTCCAAGATTTCCCTCGTCGACAACGCCATTCCGACCGCTCCAAACCAAGAGCGTCAGCCGCGGAGCTCTAGCACGCCCCCGTGGCTGTTGGACACCGTCCGGACCCCTCCTACTCGAGAGCGCACCCCGCTTCAGTCCAGCTTCGACTCGATCCATGGTGAGCTCTCAAAACTCTCAGCTGCAGTCTCTCAATTCGCAGCGGTGATGGGCTTGCAGACGACCGAAACACTGGTAACTAGTTCAGCCTCGGCAGCGCCCACACAGTTTCGATCACCAGGCACTACCGCATCAAGGTCATATATGGGTGCAGCAGCAAGCTCGTCAACGAGCTCTCTAAGCTCCCCTGGCGGTGCATCTTCTGTCGTGTCTACGCCGACAGTTGCTTATGTTTCTGCAACAAGTGCATCCACAACGCCACCAACTACTGTTTATGTCGCTTAGCAGGTGTTTGATGAAATGCCAACACCAAACCGTGGCCATGGAACGCCTGTTATAGCACCTAGATATGAGAACTGTTGCTCTGGTTATTCAAAAAAGATTCAGAGTTCTTGTGTGCAGGGTAGAAACACCAATCTGAGTGAGCAACATCTGGATGGGATGCCACACCATTATGGCTTCGGTAATCTCAAGCGCCAAAGTGTGTTCCTAGCAAACGGTAGTGAGCATAGCTTCTATGCGTTACCTGAAGATTATCCGTTGGAGCAGGCTACTAAACCGATGTCACCTCCAACAGAAAAAAATGTTGGTGTCATGGTTCCACCGTCTGCTGCAGCACAGACAGCAGGTATGGCTTCAGTTTGCTTTTCCAAAGCCAACACCACTGCTAGTTCTGATTCGCTGTTTATTCCCAGCCTGCAACTGCCAATGAATGTGCAAGAGGCTTCCCTTGTGCTCCAGCAAATGCCTGTATATGGTTCTGATTCGCTGCTTATTCCCAGCCTGCAACTGCCAATGAATGTGCAACAAGCCAGGGCCGATGTGTCAGATTATGCTCTAGAGCAGGAGCAAATTTGTGAGATTACATCAGTAAATATACAACAGCTAAGAGATCCACAATTGAATGTATTGGTAATTCATAAGAGAATGAAAGAATGGGATCCAGGAGCTTCAACACCACCCCACTCAAGCAAGTCTAAGCCTTTCGGGGAACTCGGTTATGTGGCAATTAATGTCCCTAAAGTTCTGAATTCATGCAACCAAGTTGGCACTCATGTACAGCAGCTAAAAGACCCGCAGTTGAATGTGTTAGAAATTCATGAGAGAGAAAAAGAATGGGATTTGTTTACGGCTGTTGATGGTGCTACACAATTGCAGTGCACAGAGGCCTACAAGTCGGAGATGATACATATGCTAGTTGTGCCGTTAAGTGCAAGAAGGGCACCCATTTTTGAACCTGCTATCACGTGTTCCTATGCTTTTGGTTTGGGATGGATGAAAATGAAGACAGCAGCTGTTCTTGTCCTAGCAGTTCCACATTCTGAAGTCACCCATCTAGCAAATCATTTGTTGTTCCTTCTCTCCCATGAGCAACAACTGTCAAAAGAGATTGGACAGACTTCTACTTATTGCAGAAAGACATCTGAACTCTCATTTCTTAGCCTCACAGCTTGCTTACAGTGTGTTGCTCCCAAGGGCATTAATTTTGTACGCCATGCTACTTGCTTCATACTACGAAGGGCTGCTCATTTAACTCAGGATAATTACCTCAGCTCCTTGTACTGCAAGAGTGTGCTACAAACCTCTTATGTTTGGGATCCTGGAGTTAAAATATCCTTGTACAACTGGTTGAATATATTGACAATATGGGCTGCAACTGATAAACAATTGTCTTGCACCCATATTCCCGATTTAGCAGCCTGGGAAAATCAGTCAGTTGGTCGTAGTGCTTCTTACATTATGGACTCAAGTACTATGTTATTGTTCGCAAAAGAAATGGAAATGGTTACACTGATTCATGAACAATGGAGTTCCTGGTTCAATGCTATGCACTATTGCCGGATGTTTAAGAAATGCATTGGAGTGAGTTCTCAGCTTTATTGGCATGAAGACATCAACTCAAGTGGAATAGCTCTTTGGTTGATCCATTTTCAACCTCCTTGACAATGATGAATTGATTATGAAGGACAATTGACAATGATAAAAGTTTCTAAAGAAACTTGTTCCATTGGTGACCAATGGTCTCAAGGGGAAGGAATGTCAGGGAATATGATATAACGGTTTATTAGTATGTAATAGTGAGTTAGTAGCTATGAGGGTACTTTAGGTATTTCATCTATGTGGTCATCTTCTAGCTAGTTGAGTCTATATAGAGCCATCCTTGTATCCAATCTCAATCTAGAAATGAAACTCTAATTGTTATCTTTATTTCCTGCAATTTATCTTTCCTTTTATTCAACAATTTATCATGTTTTAGCTATAATTTTCCTCAAATCCTAGTTCTTGGTGATCCTCTCCTTGTCAGATCCATCAGGGTAGTGACAAGGGGATCACAGCAAGTTGCCTTGCGGTAACTGGGCCCTAAATCCTGGCAAGATATACGTGATTTACCTCCAAATAACTGATTAATAAGATTTGGGGGCCCCACTTTTTGCACGGCCTATCAACGGTCACCGCCCCGAATCGGATGCACGACGACGACCTCAGTACCTCACCGCCGCGACTCCCATCCCTGTCGTTGTGGCGACCTCAGCGGTGGCCGTACTCGCTCCAAACACGGCCACCTCGTGCGAGGTCGCGAGGACGATCTCCACATCGAGGTGTACTCGGGTGCCATCAGCGCGCCTCTGTCCACCGCACTGCGCGAGACGGACCGCGTGGGTTGAGATGCACACCACCTGCTCGACGATATGCCTCGGGAGCTCACGAGGGCGACATTGACCCATCGTACCAATCGGTGGCACCTGCTTCATCGGCGTCTACGTCTGATACCTCATTACCTCTGTGGCATACACTACATAGCTCAATCTGGTGTCACCCGTCACTGATTCGACAGGGTGTTCGTCAACATCAGCAGAGAGCAACAACACTGACACCTTGTTACGCAACCTCCAGGTCCTCGACTTTGCAGCTGCTCAGTTTGCTAAATCTAATTGTGGGTGTTTTAGTAGTGCCATTTTCCTTGTGCCTGAAGTGCTAGATGTGATTCCTGTGATTACATCAGCAGACCCTAACGATGACATGACACGCCAGGGTAAGACCAAGGTCTACTCAGCACAGAGGTATGCACAAGCTTAGCTGAGAAGATACATCACTGGGTGTGTGATGCTAGATAAAACTGATCTTGGTTTGTCCTTGGAGCTGAACTTATTGTTTCTTGTGATCATTCGCAAGACAGAGGTTCTCTGGCTTCTAGTGAAGTTAAGTGCTTGCAAGGGAGTTTGATACATAGCTAGCTTAGATGTTGCCTTGTCATTGATGCAATACTGAAAGCGGTGGTTGCACTAGGGCAGTTGCAGCCTCAGTCTTCCTGGGAATTATCCGTATTAGTTCTGCCTTTGGCGATCCGAGCTACCTATGCTTCAGGGAATTGGTGTTATCTGAACTGTACACTTGGAAGTCCCGACTTGGCTATTCCACATTGGGTGCTTGTGAACTTCAGTGGGCACTTGCAGTGCAAAAATGGAATTCTCCTCGTATCCGGCGAGGTAATACTCACTATTCTCAGCTGATTGAATGGTCCTTGCAGTCTGAATTTAGGTTTTGCACTCTGGGGAATATTCTCTTCTGTTATTGTGTGTTGGTGCAATGGGAAATCCCACGGACAGTTATCCTTGCGTCATGGAAGATCTGGTTACAGTATTGCAGTGCTGGACATGAGTATCCGTATGGTTATGAGAAATTTAGGTGGATAATTGTTTGGTCTCTCAATTATCACTACTCTCTATCAAGTCATCAGACTCTATCAGCTTGTGTCTTTTTATTAGTGCAACAAAATTGTCCTACCATATGCAAAGACCTATGGTTCAGATTTCTCGTTGGATTCAGGATTATCTCTTTGCTTAGAAGATCGAATAGTAACTGTTCAACAGAGCGATTTGTCATTGAGCATTGGTTAATGCTGAGGGATTCGGGCGATGTCCTAGTACACGTCCGATGTCCAACCAGACCACATGCTCATCCGGTCAGTCGACCTGATTTTGACAGCTTCTCTTATGTGATTGTTCTTGGGCACAAATACATAACACTACAACTGACAAGGAATGATTTGCACGTGCAACAAGCTACAACTATTTTCTTGCGAGCCCGTACTGATTCTCGCTTAATTCAATATTCTAGTCTGGCTCGTTGTGAATTTCTGAATTCGAAAATCACAGGCCATTCTACTTGGTGTGCTCTAGTGTGGCAACAAGTCTGGTAAACTATTCCAGCCAACAGAAGTGAGATGTGAAAGCTATCTTGCGAAGAGAAATGCAGCTTTTCACCCTTTCTCTGCAAGAAGTGTACAAGTTTTCCTCGTGGTAATTTGGTCTCGAGCTCACCATACTGGAACTTGTGGCTGCCATTGTTTCACTTCAGTCACGGCAAGTACTGTACTATTTCAGTTCCTTGCTTGCATTTTCATGTGGAGCTTCCACGTAGTTTTGTCAAGGGAAATTGTCATGGGACTCCGTTTATTCGGATTTTTCACACAAGTTGTTCGAAGCTCCAGCCTCCTACCGTGGCCACTGCCTCGGCCATCCTTACTACTTCGACAATGTCTATGCTGATCAAGACTACTATCTCGACGTCTTCCTGACCAAGTGCACATCGGCCACGACTACTACCTTGGCACGTTCTTTGATCACGTCGGCGTCATCTCTTACCTCAACCTCGTCAAGATCTGCCTCGACTACAGCACTCACCGCGACCTTGGCGAAGTCATGAATCCCTTGATATCCCAAAATGGGAATTATAAGTAGGAGCTGATGAAGAGTCAAACCGAAGTCTGAAGAAAGTCGATTTACCTAAGATATTAATAGACACCCACCAGACATGGAGTCTAATAACCTCTTGTGTGGATGTGGACACCAACAGAAGCGTCTTACGACACAGATAAAATGTAAAATTGGAAGCGCGTGGGACTACAGAAGGGGAGCAATCTAGTATTGTTTTAGATACGTGTAGTTCACATGGAGTAAATGAGGAAATCTGACAAACAACTGTATGGAAAGCAACAAAAACTGCAATACCTTGTGCTATTGCCTACGCCTATGGTTTACTCTCCACAGTTGGTGTATTTTACTCCTGGAAGTAGTGCAATCCAAAAAGGGTAGATCTGTTCAATGAAAAAAAAACATCCTGCAAAGTTACATCATACAGAAGCATATCCGCGCAGTCTTTGTTTTTCGGAATATGGATTCTGCCTCCGTGCAACCTGTTCGACCTTGATTACACCGTGTTGATTAGTCTATTAATCAGGTCTAGTGATATATATTCAACAAAAGTGAAATAATTGTCTAATCACGTTCCTATTTTTCTTGCAGAATACAATAAACTTTCAAAAATATTTACCTGATGCAACAATTATAATGGTACATAAGCCGTGTCCGTCTCCCCTCCTCCCTCTACAGTGCTCTGAGGCGAAAAGGGCGAGTCGACCTAGATCCCCTTCCGCCGGCAGTGAGGGCGTGGATCCTGGCCTCCTCCGCTCGCTCCGGCGGCGTGAGGAGGTCGGGATCTCGTCTCTCGGCGCCCGGCGTGTAGATAGGGTAGGTGTAGTTTCCTGGCGCATCGATTTGGAGAGGAGATCGGTGTCGTCGTGGAAGAATAAGTTCGCCACCGTTCCTCTCCCTGGCCGGCGACGGCGGGCGGTTGGCGTGGTAGTTCCTCCGGCCTCTGGGTCGGGTGGTTGGTTTTGTGCCCCAAGTTCTGCGGATCTTGTGGGCTTTTGTTCTCCGCGGGCGGCCGGCGAGACGGTGGCGTCGTCTGCGCGCTTTGGAGTTCCTGTTCTCCGGCCCTGTCCTCGTTGTGGCGTCGTCTCCTCCAGCGGCGCTGCAGGGCTTGTGAGATGCTGGTGTGTAGGAGGGAAGGTTGAAGGTGGAGCTCGGTTCTGCGCTCCTCGCTGGAGGGTGCTGCGGGGTTTCGGAGGAAGACGGGTGGAGGTTCCGGCGCAGCTGGGCTGCTGGTGGTGTCCGGAGCTGGTGGAGGAGAGGGCGGCCTGGCTGTGCTCGTTCATCGTCGACGATCCTGGTGCTTGCGTCAGGTGGTTTCTGCAGCCATCAACTTTGTTTGGAGGTGTATTCTCTCTCAGGTTTGTGGTGTCAGCGGTGTTGTTGCAGCTTTCTCCTGCGTGTGAGTGTGGTTTCGGTGTTCTTCCTCAAATCTATAGCGTGTGTGTGTTCAAATCTTGTATCTGCTCTTATGGTGAATGAATACATGCAAGCTTTCTAAAAAAATTATAATGGTACATGGAATGCCAAGCACTGAGTTGAACACTAGATTTTGACATAACACTAACAACCAAACAGAGAACGAAACCTCGACTTTCCATGTATGGAAATATCAACTAAAACACCAATTTCTGCACTGGGATGGGTTGGAACTTGGAAGGGTAGCTTCACGATCACGAAAAGCAAAAAACGATTCACAGATGAGTCAACCAAAGAAGGAACAATGAACAGAAAGGTTGGATCATCCAAACTATCCACTCTTCGAGTGAACAGAAAATTTAAGGAAGAAAATTTGTAGAGTTTGTACAAGAAACTTGTAACCAGGTAAACTCGAACCAGGTAGCTGTCATTTTTAACCTAACGACTGAGACTAGTCAGTTTAGCTGACCTTTTGCCTTTCCCCATCTCCCCCAACCTTTTCTTTCTGCTAAGCTAATTACAAAATGGAATCATGAACAAAATGAACTGCTCACATGAAGATGTCTGCACAGACCCAGACCACTCTTGCATCACCCGGCCTAGTTGAAGGAGGCCTGAGGTTGTGAGGCTGCCGGATGCTGAGTCGATAACTGTGTCAAGCTCTGAAGCATCTTCAGAACATCAGCTTGCTCATCCAGGTAGTACTTGGCTAAGCTTGGCTTGTAGCCGACAATGCAAGGGAAGATCTTAACAGTCTCTGGAAGTGTGAGAGTTTTCGTCAAAGTTGTGGTAGCCGCAAACATGTCTTCATCAGACCGGTCATCACCGACACATAGGATGATCTGGAAAGTTGCCACGATCTCCCATGCTTGAAACAAGATTCTTTACTGCAACTCCTTTGCTCACCCCCTGTACAGAGATATATAATACAGTAGCTCATAAGATAAACATGAAAGTTAGAATGCAAAGAAGGACTACTCATGCAGATAAACTGGACACAACAGTATTAAGTACAGTACTATCAATGGTCAACTTAAAGCAACTTAAAGCAGGCATGGTCAATGGAAATACTATCAACCAGAGTATGAGCTAAAGAGATGAGGTGGATGAAACTTCTCAAAGCCACTAGGACTATAATCTAATGCCTTTTGGTCTGAAAGCTATGCTTCTCATGATCATGACAGCTATTAATGGAACTGAGACTTGTTCATTTCGTCTTAGTTTAAGCATATGAAAGTGAAATAGCTATCCAAGATGGGGCAGAGCATTACTGGATGCGAACCCCTTTTCTGTACACTGAAGAGATGATACAAGACGGTATTAGAAGTTTCAGTACCTGAGGATTAACTTCAACAATTTGATGTCCGATTTTCACATACACTGGCTCATTTGCAAGCACGCCCTGTAGGTGCTCCTGGAGCTCTTTGGCCTGACATGCTCCAAAATCTGGATCAGCTTCCTTGTAGTGCCACACCAGTGATGTTTCTTTAGCCTCAATCGATGACCCGTCAGTCAAATCAGTGTACTGCTTCATTACAGGCACTGCAATATTCTTCCAGTCGAAATTTGTCGCCAAATTGCAGGACTCCCATGGAGAATCCCTGCTCCACCTGATGAAGATAAACAGTGCAGGCAGCCAATCTTATTACTTATCTCCTCACAATCATATACACACAATCATAAAGTAATGGAAGAATACAGAACAATAGAAGGCTACATCACGTAGAAGAAATTCGGTCATACTATTATGCTTATACTATGTAGAACTTCATAATTAACTCAGAATAACCAAACTTTACAGAGGAATGCCGATCAACATCAAGTCATGGCAACCCTTTTCAGTTCAGTATACAGAGAAAGCATGTAGTCTTTGTATATTTCAGCATAACAAAGCAGGTCTATGACTCTATTCTACTATTTGTACATTTGTTCATCAGAACAGGTCTACTCTATAAAAGATAGAAGCACACTGGGTTCCTATTTAAATACAATTAGTAGCACAATTCAAGCCAGCAGTTAGACCTATATTAGAGGAGATTGACCTGATTCCTCAAGAATTGGCAGTTCAATTACAGAGCCTACTAATTACTTCAACTAGTAGAACAGTGGCATTAATCCAAACACTGAATAGATTGACCTGATTTCTTCAGAATTGGCAATTCAAGTACAGAGCATGCTAATTACTTCAACTAGAATAGTGGCATTGATCCAAGCACTGAATACTACTACAAATGTCCCATAGCCGGACCATCTTATCCATGTGTCACCTACCAAATGCCTAAAGCAACAGCAGGTTCAGTTACATGTACCAACTAGACATGCCAAGACAATAGGGGGATAAACTTTGTGTTTACCTCGTGAAGTAGCCGTGCTCTGCACAGATCCCCAGCCTTTCGCATGGCGCAAACCATTCAGCCAATTGAACCTTCCCCCGCCCACTGACTAAGAAAACTATATTCTTACGATCCGAGCACAGTTCATCCAGAGTACGAATCACTTCCTGAGTGGGGGCCTTGTTGATCGTCTCCTGCGGCATCACTGTGCCGTCATAGTCCAGTAAAATGAGCCTGTTGCCAGTCTGCAGGTACGCTGGATTGATGTGTTCAGGTAAGAGCTTCTGGAAGTTGGGACCAAGCGCGACGACGTGGAAGCCCATGGCAAGACCAACCTTAAGGATCTCCATGGACGAGTGGTCCTTGGAAGCTCTCTGCAAGTCCTGGTCGAAGGACCGCGCCCAGTATGCAACATCGTGCGTACTCACATACTTGTAGTGCTTCTCTTGCCGCAGCTTCCTCTCGAGCTCATTCATCCGCAGAGCAGAGTTCATTTCCTCAGCCACGCCATCCACATTCCACGGGTTAACCCGAATCGCACCACTCAGCAACGGCGAGCACCCAACGAACTCGGACACGATCATGGCGCCCTGCCTCGAACAGTTGACGACCGGACCCTCGTGTCGGCACACTGTGTAGAAATACGGTGTCCTGTTGAGTCCATCGCGCACGGGAGTCACAACACAGATATCTGCAGATGTGTAGAACGCCAGCTTCTCGTGCATCGGGATGGTACCGTCGATCAAGACAACCGGCTCGTACCCCGGCAAGCCGAAATCGGTATTGATCCGATCACGAATGGCCAGAACCTCCGCGCTGATCTTGTCGATGTCGGGCCCAAGGCTCCGCTGTGGGTTGTTGATCTGCACCAGCACTACACGGCCGCGCAAGTCCTCCCGCGATTCCAGCAGCTTCTCCATGGCCAAGTGCTTGAGCGCAATCCCCTTGAACAAATCCATATCGTCCACACCGAGCATCAGTTGCTGGCCCTTGTATTTATCAGCGATCTCCTTGGCCTCGGCGGCCGTCTCCGGTGACTGCAAGACCGCACGGAGCTGGTCCATGTCGACGCCGACGGAGAGGATCCTGACGGCCACCGTGCGGCCGTGGTAGTCGATGCCGATGTAGCCGCCGCTGGTGTGGCTGTCGATGCCGAGGAGCCTGGTGCAGGAGGAGAGGAAGTGGCACGCGTAGTCGTAGGTGTGGAAGCCCACGAGGTCGGCGTTGAGGAGGGAGCGCAGGAGGTCCTCGCGGCAGGGCATGGCGCGGACGAGCTCCCAGGAGGGGAAGGGGGATTGGAGGAAGAAGCATATGCGAGCGCGCGGGCACTTGTGGCGAAGGATGGTGGGGAGCCCCCAGAGGTGGTAATCGTGGATGAAGACGAGGTCCTCGACATCGGCAGGATTGAGGACCTCGAATATGCGGTCGGCGAACTGCGTGGTGACGATGAGGAAGGCGCGATAGAGCTCTCCGTCGAAGCGGTGGCCGCTGCCGCTTCCGGAGGAGGGCGGGAGCGGGAGGAGGTACGGATGGCAATGGGTAGCCGATACCCCCGACGGGTACACGCACTAAATGGAGAAGGTTTGGTGACGATCTACACCCGCGGACGTGTTTAGCGGTAAAGATTCAGACCGGCCGGCACGCACCACACACTGCTACACCCCAGGCAAAACCACACGATCCACGCGTCCACGCACACACCACAGCCCACACAGCACGCACGCACACACCACATCACACACCACGCACGCAGCACTACACACACGTCGCCCCTCCTGCTCTGCTCTGTCTTTTACATCTCGATCTCATCCAACGCCGCCGCCGAACTCTACTCTGTTTCTCCTTCGATCCTTCGCATCTCTCCTGTAGGCCGAGCTTGCCGACGCCGTCGCCTCGAGCTCTTCGACGCCGCGTGCACCCTGCGCCGCAGCCATGGGCATCCTGCGTCGCCGCGGGCGTCCTGCACCGCCCCTCCGCACCTCGAGCTCTCCGACGCCGCGTGCACCCTGCGCCGCAGCCATGGGCGTCCTGCGCCTCTGCGTGCGTCCTACGCCGCCCCTCAGCCTCCGCCGCCTCGTGCACCTTGCGCCGCCACTGCGCGTCTGCGTCGCCCTTCGACGGCACCGCCGCCTGCGCCCTGAATTGACGGGTACCCGTCGGGTCCCGCAAACACGGTGGGTGGCGGGTATGGTGGCCCGCTGGACCCGCCGGCGGGTATGGGGGCGGGTGGCGGGGGCGGGGAGAAGGGGCGGGTGCGGGTATGGGGGTGCCAAACCCGCACCCGAACCTGGCAGGTGCCATCCGGAGGAGGAGGTAGTGGAGCATCGGCCACATGTGAGTGTTTAGCGTAAAACTACCACTTTACAAACTAAATCACAAAAATATACCACTTTTCCCCGCAATCGCAAAAAACTACCACATTTCGTCGCAAATCACAAAAAACTACCAAATCACACTGATCGTGAATTGAACAAAGATTGACATTAAAACTGACATGGCGGGCCCACATGTAAGTGATTACGTGGCATGTTGACTTTTCAGCTTAATAAAACCGAAAAAGAAATTAAAAAACGATGCCCGCCATGGCCGCCGCCCATGGCCGCCGCCCTCCGCCCACGGCTGCCGGAGCAGTCCATGGTCGCGGCCGCCCCCCGCCCACGGCCGCCGGAGCCGCCCATGGTCGCGGACGCCCCCCGCCCATGGCCGCGGCCACCGCCATCGCCCGCCCATGGCCGAGGCCGCCTGTGCCGCGGCCGCCGCCGGCGCCGCCCATGGCCGCCATCGCCCGCCCATGTCCCCCGCCGGTGCATCCCATGGCCGCCGCCGCTGGTGCCGCCGATGGCCTCCTCCACCTCCTAGCTTTTTAGTTTTTTTATATTTTTAGAAATTTTGTTATAATAATTTTTATTGGGCTGACAAGTAGGTCCCTGTCCACCTCAGCAAATTGCTCATTTTTCTGCCACCTCAGCACTAACAAATGGGTCCCACCTGTCGGATTCAGTGTCAATCTTTGTTCAATTCACGATCAATGCGATTTGGTAGCTTTTTGTGATTTGCGACGAAATGTGGTAGTTTTTTGCGATTGCGGGCAAAAGTGGTATGTTTTTTGTGATTTAGTTTGTAAAGTGGTAGTTTTACGCTAAACACTCGCCACATGTAGTGCTTGCAGAAATCGTCGTAGAACTTGGCGTGCAGGTTGGCGGGGAGGAACACCGGGTGGCAGGAGAAGCCCGTGAGGAGGTGCTCGGCGAACTCGTCGGACTCGAGGACAGACGCGGCGACGGCGGGCGGTAGGGCGCCGACGAAGACGACGGGGCCGCCGAGGCCATGGGAGAGCTGGAGCGGGAGCACGTCGGGGTCGAGGGAGAAGTCGAAGCCGTACGGGGCGGCGGGGTTGGGCTCCGCGTGGAGGGGGAGGCGGTGGGCTACCATGATTCGGCTCACCTTCGGGGGAGACGGCAAGCGTGCCTCCGGGGGAGAAGGTGAGCGCGCCTTCGGGGGAGACGGCGAGCGCTCGTGGCCTGAGTCGGAAGGGGAGGGCATTGTGACGGCGAACACAGGGGTTTGGCCGTTTTGGGTTTTCGTTGGAACTGGAGGGGGTGGGTCAGGGGCTCAGGCCTTTTTGTCAGCCGCGCCTCGGGGAAGACGCGCGGGACTGCTAGCTGGCACCAGGCTGGCCCTTCAGGTTGCAGGTTTTTCAGATCAAAAGAACGGAATGGAATGTGCAAATTAATGGTGCTGAGGAACGTTTCCAAAAGAAATGGATGGGGCAATCATTAGCATAATCATTGAATTTAGCAGTTCTATTGCTAACATTCAAAAAAATGGATGGGGCAATCAATAGCATAATCAGGTGGAAGTAGTAGGAGTATTTGGGCTTTGCAAGAGTCCAAAATTTATTGATACTATTCTCTAAGTACCTTCAGTGTAAATTTCTAGCAAAAAGCTTTTGGTACTATTTTAAGCAATGATTCGTATTAAATATTGTGTGGTTTATATGAGAAACATTTCAAACCACATGCCACGTAAGCTGAAACTTTATATATATACAATTAATATTATCTCTCACAATTGTTGGTAGATAAAAAATCTCAGTTAGAGTACTAGTACTTTCATAAGCGTACAAAAGTTATTAATATTAGGATGGTTCTCTTACTAAGTACTGCCTACAAAGCAAGATTCTAGCAAAATGCATTGCACGTACTATTCAAGCGCTTGATCCATCCTCACTCTCTATTGCAAAAATATTGTTGTGGTTTGCATATAAACATCCAAAACACATGCCAGTCGAGTGAATCATTTTTTGTCCATACGACAAATATTTTGCGTATTAACTTTGAGAGATAAAGATTCATAGTTGGTAGCAACATGTGGGAAGATATACAACCGGCAACCAATAGGGCCGAGCCGGTAAAATATGGGGTCATGTGGCATACTCGAAAATGGGGCCCACCTCCCCTAGAAAGATTAATTCTGATTCACTTGTAATAGACCAACCCAACGATCTTTTTGAGATTGAAATTATCATATGTTTTTTGTTTTTCTTACTTTTTTGTTTACTAGATTCATGTTTTTTATCCAGCTTTGTATAATATATGACTAAGATCTTAAAATGCTATACATCGATACCTAAATGCACATGTAAACAAAACATTAAAAAGAAACAAAAATTGAATGGATGTGGAACAACAATCCATTGGGGGTTTTCTTTTGAGATTATTCCATTGGAATATTGGCAGGACTTTTAACATAGTCTGCTGCTAGCTCTCCTTCTTATCCCTTGCTACAGTGAGCAGCGGGCGATAAGGAGGCGAACTCGCGTTTTCCACCGCGCCGCCGGCCAGGCCGGTGGTTCCCTTCCTCTCCGCCGGCCGCCTCGGCGGCGGGAGAGTGGGGGAACCCCGGTCCTGCGTCTCCGGCTTCTAGTTTGTGTATTAGGTGTGCGTGCCCGGCTTGCAGCGTCGATGGCGGTGGCGACGCTGCCGGCGGTCCGGGCTTGGTCCTTCCCCTCCGTGCCCCGCTCCGGCCTCGGTGCCGGGGAGGTCGTGAAGGTGGGTTGGGTGCTCGCTTCCTCTTTTCCTTCTCTGGCCGACCGAGGTGGTGAGGGGAGAAGGAGGTGGTGGTGGGCGTCCCGTTTTGGTCGAGGTGCTGCAGGTGGTCTTCTTCTTCGTGGGCTCTGCTCCGGCCGGCCGTGGCGGCGAGGGGAGCGGCCGTGCGAAGGTGGGTGCTGCTGGTGGTGGTCCTACGCGCTGCGGTGGCGGCTGGAAGCTTGGGTGGAAGCGGGAAGACGGCGCTTTGGCCGTGCTCCTTCAGCGAGGCTAGAGTCCGTTGCTTGCGGCGGATGGCGTCTGCGGTCTTCTACAAGGTGGTGGCGCCTTCTTCCCGCCGGCAGTGGTACGGCGTCGCCGGCAGCGTGCAGGAGTTTGGGGTGAGCCGGTGGTGGATCTGATTGCGTTTTCTCAAGGTAGCTCGGGGTGCTCTGTGCAAGTTTCGGGGTCCTTTTTGTAATTTCCTTTTCTTTTTGGACCTATATGTAATTTCTACTGCGCTTCCTGATATGAATCAGATCCTTTCAAAAAAAAGAAAAAAAAATATTGGCAGGACTTTTACTTTGCAAGGAGACTAGGCGGACCGCGCAACTCTACTGGTCGAACTTTCGCTCCTAGGCAAGTAAGAGGCAAGACGCGACCCGATGATCCACTTGGACATAGACGAAGTGGTGCTCGTCGTTTCTTGCTTCGTTGGACAAGGCATGTCATGGGAAAGACTCGTCTTGACATTCACATAGATAACTCCTCGAGTCCTCAGCTAGCCATATTTATTTCACTTGATGGGTTGAATCTTCTCGTTTCATGTGATGGGTTGAACCTGTCACTAAGAGCAAATACAATAATAGAGTCAAGTGTTGGCTATAAGACAATGATATGTCATCTATAGCCATCTTTATAGCCAACATGTACAATAGTAAGACACAAAGATGATATACTTTATTGATACATGGCCCACCATCCACTCTCACAAAGTGCCTAGGAGCACGTGCTAGAGTTGGCTCTTGCATGAGAGTCCACTCCTCTTCTCTCTCCTCTTCTCTCTCCTCCAACTAAGCACAAATATATTATTTTAATCCTTATAGCCCGTCCACGTCAATCTATTGTACTTGCTCTAAGAAGCGACAATCGAGTATATGTCAAAATCTAAGGAAAGAACCGGCTTCTTGCTTCACGTAGTAGGCCGCCTGTTACTCCAAAAAGTTTTGGGGGGCCTCAAAACTAGGAACTCTGTTTACGTCGCACAAGGTGTACTCCCATGGGCCAAGGCTTGGCAACAAACAAGAGTTCACATGAATTTTTCTATTCTTGAGAAAACCATTGATCTATCACCATCTTCAAGAATAACTTCCATGCTTTTCAACGTGGATTCACATCTCTCCAGCGAGGTGTGTACGTATGCTGAGTAGACATTTTATGTTAGAATATGAGTCGTTTAATATTGACATCTACATTTTGGAATTTGGTAACTGGTTAATGACACATAATGAAAAGGGGCGGGCCATGACCTGGGGGAACTCGTCCTTTAGCCAATTCTTAGGCCAAAACGAGCGGCAAGTCACGGAAAGCAAGTAAATCAATATCTCAAGACAAATACATTCCCGGACCATCAGGCACCCACTACAGGAATGGCGAACTGTGCCGACGGCCAGAACTTGTGCCGACGGCGATTTATCGGGACCGTCGGCACAGGGACATACCAGGACCAGCCGTCCGCAATGCCGTCAGCAAAGAAACGGCCGTCGGCACAGATGTTCTATCCCGACGGCACCCGTCGGGACTAAGGAAGCCGTCGGCACAGAGGATAAGGTGACGTCGACGACAATCTGTGCCGACGGCAAAGCCGTCGGCATAGGTCTCTACCATTTTTTTACATTTTTACCCTAATCTTCTTTTTTATGTATCTATTTATTACTCTTAAATAAGTTTAATATGTTTTATTCATATTCTATGTACATAGCTACGCCGAATAGCGGTTTCCACCCACATAAAATAACGTCGCGAATAATTGTCTATACCGGAGCGTCGGAACCCCACCAAAATCTAGGTTGTACCATACCATATGTATACAAGTGTGTTTTGTGTTTTAAATATCCAACAAGGCCGTGTGTTGCGTTTCGATAACATGGTCGACACCTCGGTGCCGCATGCATGGGCTAGCATGTATCATAACATACCTTTTGGCTAACCTTACACAAGCAACCAAAAAATTTCATTTTGCTACCCCCTTTCGACTACTTTTCACATTGATATTAAACAAACCCTGCAAATTACATTGACAACATATATTACACAGAGAAAAAAATATCGGTAGTAGCGAGAACACAACATAAATTCATCTACCATCGACGCAGCCTCCCGCATCACTCCTGCCTTTCGACGACGCAACACCCTTGCCCTTCGACGACGCAGCACCCTTGTCCTTCGACTACCTAAATTAACCATGCCCCTTTCAGAACCACGTCGGATCGAAGTTGCCTACCTTCTCCAGTGGCCACTCTGACCGGCAAATCGGCAAATCATCGCGTGGTCGTGAGACGGCAGATCGGCCTTCGATCCACGGAGCGGCAAGACGTCTCTGATGATTTGCAACCGTCGAAACAAGTGTTGGGAATGTTGCTAATCATCAAAGATTCTTGCCGCTGCTTGGATCCGACCGAGGGGAGGGTTCCCGGAACTGAAGGATTTCTAGATAGAACAAAACACACGGTTTCCTCGTCATACAGCCCAACGGTGGCTCGTGAGTGCCTGCATATCAAATCCTCGTCATACACCCGAATGTTTTGTGTTTGAGCGCCACTTCGATCCAAGCAGCGGTAAGACGTCTCTAATGATCTACAACCGTTCGGCAAGACATCTCTGATGATCTGCAACCGTTTGGAACGGTCGCAGGTCATCAGAGCGTCTTGCCGCTGGTTGCCCAAAGATGCCTCTCCGAGTGACGCTGAAATGTTTTGTGTGAGTGAGTAACCTGAGGAGGTGGGCTATATATAGGGTCGCATGGCTTACGAAGTGGTCGTGATAGTGCTGATCTGACGGCTCAGAAGCGCTCAAAAGAAACACACCGCTGATCCAACGGCTCACAAGCGCTGGAAGGAAGCACACGATCCGTGTGCATCTTCCTGATTGGGCATACTACAGCTCACAAGCCCTGAAAAGAAACACACACCGCTGATCCAACGGCTCACAAGCGCTCGAAAGAAACACACCGCTGATCCAACGGCTCACAAGCGCTGGAAGGAAGCACACGATCCGTGTGCTTCTTCCTGATTAGACATACTACAGCTCACAAGCCTTGAAAAGAAACACACACCGTTGATCTAACGGCTCACAAGCGCTCGAAAGAAACACACCGCTGATCCAATGGCTCACAAGTGCTGGAAGGAAACACACGATCCGTGTGCATCTTCCTGATTGGGCATACTACAGCTCACAAGCCC
This sequence comes from Poa pratensis, assembly GCA_947311845.1. Lineage (NCBI taxonomy): Eukaryota > Viridiplantae > Streptophyta > Magnoliopsida > Poales > Poaceae > Poa > Poa pratensis. The sequence continues at coordinate 66,484,500 of CAMZMU010000085.1, forward strand.
TGAAAAGAAACACACACCGCTGATCCAACGGCTCACAAGCGCTCGAAAGAAACACACCGCTAATCCAACGGCTCACAAGTGCTGGAAGGAAACACACGATCCGTGTGCTTCTTCCTGATTGGGCATACTACAGCTCACAAGCCCTGAAAAGAAACACACCGCTGATCCAACGGCTCACAAGCGCTCGAAAGAAACACACCGCTGATCCAACGGCTCACAAGCGCTGGAAGCTTCTTCCTGATTGGGCATACTACAGCTCACAAGCCCTGAAAAGAAACACACACCGCTGATCCAACGGTTCCCAAGCGCTCGAAAGAAACACACCGCTGATGTATACCATATGTATACAAGTGAGTTGTGTGTTGTAAATGTCCGGTATCCTACTCCGGGGTGTGACCGGCTTCACCGGCTTCACTTTCTCTCTAGTGAGTTCCTGCACTTAGAGGTGAAAACTCCCCTTTCGGGTGAACCGGAAGGAATCTTGTGTTGATTTGGGGTAGACTTTGGTTTCTCACCTTCCCATGGCCTAACCTAACACAACCAAGCAAAAAAGTCCACTGGCCTACACTAGTACAGAACGACACATCGGAAACGGGCCAAAAACCCCTTCGGCAACGGCGAAAGGGTCCGTGTCCCCGCCTCTGTCACTGATGTGAAGCCTCACAATGGCAACGGAGGCGATAAACCGTTTCTGATGTATTTAACATTAGACACGGAGTTTTGCTAATAACCGTTTCTAATAAGGGTTATGGGAAAACAAAAAAAACACGGTGACAGGCTGTGCCGTCGATGGAGCCCCGCTCCATGCGACTAGACGGCCGCCCGGTCGTCACCGTATTCCTGTACGCCCTGCTTTACAAAAGTTCATCAGTGCGCGTGGCTGGAGCTCTGCTCCTATGTCTTCACGGCCGCCAGATGAACATCTACTGTCTTTCCTGCTGCGCAAAATGTACTGCTCCTGGTGATGGCACCGTGTATGGAGCCCCGCTCCTAGGTCTTCACGGCAGCAGCATCGTCACCAAGCATCCACCAAGCCCTTGAAACAACGAATATTCTTTGTTAAAAACAGCAAACAAAGCTAATAAACAGAGCCAATAAGCAGTAAACAAAGCAAACCGAGCTAAATACATAGCTGAAGAGCTAAATAACAGAGCATACTGAGCTAAATAAGTAGCTAACATAGCAAATACATAGCTAAACAAAGCAAACCGAGCTAAATAAGTAGCTAACATAGCAAATACATAGCAAAACAAAGCAAACCGAGCTAAATAAGTAGCTAACATAGCAAATACATAGCTGAACAGAGCTAACTAACAGAGCAAACTGAGCTAAATAAGTAGCTAACATAGCAAATACATAGCTAAACAAAGCAAACCGAACTAAATAAGTAGCTAACATAACAAATACATAGCTGAACAGAGCTAACTAACAGAGCAAACCGAGCTAAATAAGTAGCTAACATAGCAAATACATAGCTAAACAAAGCAAACCGAGCTAAATAAGTAGCTAACATAGCAAATACATAGCTGAACAGAGCTAACTAACAGAGCAAACTGAGCTAAATAAGTAGCTAACATAGCAAATACATAGCTAAACAAAGCAAACCGAGCTAAATAAGTAGCTAACATAGCAAATACATAGCTGAACAGAGCTAACTAACAGAGCAAACTGAGCTAAATAAGTAGCTAACATAGCAAATACATAGCTAAACAAAGCAAACCGAGCTAAATAAGTAGCTAACATAGCAAATATATAGCTGAACAGAGCTAACTAACAGAGCAAGTCGAGCTAAATAAGTAGCTAACATAGCAAATACATAGCTAAACAAAGCAAACCGAGCTAAATAAGTAGCTAACATAGCAAATACATAGCTGAACAGAGCTAGCTAACAGAGCAAACCGAGCTAAATAAGTAGCTAACAGAGCGGTCATTTATCTTAGGCGAGGCGGGGTCGCTTTCCGTCGCGGATTGCGTCCCAGGCGTCGGCGCCGGAGCCACTGCCAGAGGAGACGTCAGAGGAGACCTCATCCTGCTCGAACACCGGAGCGTCCTCCTCCTCCTCCTCATCCTCCTCCTCCGCCGCCGCCACCGCTGCCGCCGCCGCATCTGGCCTAGGGCCCTGGCCAGGGAGAAGAGAGTGGTCTATGGACGCCCGGAGCCGCGTCTGGAACAACGCCTCATCGGCGGCTTCTATCGCGTGCTCGGCGGCGGAGATGCAGATAGCTCTCTACATCGCAGACGCCCGAATGACACCCTCGGCGCGCTCGCGCTCAAAGGAGGCGCGAGAGAGGAGACCGACCTCCAGATCCTCGTCCTCATCGTCCGAGGAGGATGATGAGGACGAGATCCGGGCGTCGGTGGCCGCCGCCGCCGTGGATCCGGATGGGATTTGATGGCTCAAAATGAACTCGCGACCGCAGTCGCCGGGGATCTCGCCCCAGTTGTAGGGGAGATCCGGGCTGCGCCTCAGAGGGTGGGAGGAGGAAGATGCTCCATGCTGACTTCCGTCGGCGCCGGAGGGGTTCACCATCGATGGGTGAAGTAGGAGGAGAGCGTGTGCGGCTAGGGTTAGGAACTGGGGAGAGTGAGACTGAGAGTGAGAGTGAGATATAGTACTGGAGTGGGAGATATTAATACCGGCACCGCTTAATGTGCCTTCACATGGGAAACGGAGATAGACCGATCTCCGTTTCTGATGTGGCAATATCAGCAACGGAGATATTCTTTCCTCCGTTGCCTATATATGAGCAACAGAGATCTTTTCAGCCTCCGTTACCATTGTGTCGGGCCCATCGACCGACTAGCGCGCGGGTGCGCGCGCGGAGCTCATTTTTCCGTCGCCTAACTCTTGCCATTGCCATAGAGGGGTATCCGATGTGTCGTTCTGTACTAGTGCTACCCCCTTTCGACGCACGTCTATGGGGGTAGACGAAAACGTTAGGGTTTTTCCAGCGGATTCAGGGTTTCGCCGAAGCGGGGCCACGGAGCGTCGGAACCCAACCCAAACCTAGGTTGTGCCATACCATATGTATACAAGTGTGTTGTGTGTTGTAAATGTCCGGTATCCTACTCCGGGGTGTGACCGGTTTCACCGGCTTCACTTTCTCTCTAGTGAGTTCCTGCACTTAGAGGTGAAAACTCCCCTTTCGGGCGTACCGGAAGGAATCTTGTGTTGATTTGGGGTAGACTTTGGTTTCTCACCTTCCCATGGCCTAACCTAACACAACCAAGCAAAAAAGTCCACTGGCCTACCCCCTTTCGACGCAGGTCTATGGGGGTAGACGAAAACGTTATGGTTTTTCCAGCGGATTCAGGGTTTCGCCGAAGCGGGGCCCCGGAGCGTCGGAACCCCACCCAAACCTAGGTTGTGCCATACCATATGTATACAAGTGTGTTGTGTGTTGTAAATGTCCGGTATCCTACTCCGGGGTGTGACCGGCTTCACCGGCTTCACTTTCTCTCTAGTGAGTTCCTGCACTTAGAGGTGAAAACTCCCCTTTCGGGCGAACCGGAAGGAATCTTGTGTTGATTTGGGGTAGACTTTGGTTTCTCACCTTCCCATGGCCTAACCTAACACAACCAAGCAAAAAAGTCCACTGGCCTACCCCCTTTCGACGCACGTCTATGGGGGTAGATGAAAACGTTAGGGTTTTTCCAGCGGATTCAGGGTTTCGCCGAAGCGGGGCCCCGGAGCGTCGGAACCCCACCCAAACCTAGGTTGTGCCATACCATATGTATACAAGTGTGTTGTGTGTTGTAAATGTGCAATATCCTACTCGTAGGTGTGACCGGCTTCACCGACTTCACTTTCTCTCTAGTAAGTTTCTGCACTTAGAGGTGAAAACTCCCCTTTCGGGCGAACCGGATGGAATCTTCTGTTGATTTGGGGTAGACTTTTGTTTCTCATGTTCCTATGGCCTAACCTAACACAACCAACCAAAAAAGTCCACTGGCCTACCCCCTTTCGACGACGTTCAAGGGGTAGACGAAAACGTTGGGGTTCTTCGGGCAGATCTAGGGTTTCGCCGGATCGGGGCCCCGGAGCATCGGAACCATACCCTACCATATAATAAACTCTATAAACTTGTAATGAAATAAATTATAATATTTAAAATATTAATAAAATAGCTTTTTTTAGACAAATTAATAAAATATGTAAAAAAGAAAAAATACTTGTGCCGACGGCAAAGCCGTCGGCATAGGGTCCTTGCCTTGTTCTGTTTTGACCAAGTCCCGCGCGGCTACCCCCCACTATCCCAAATCCCAAATCGACCAGCTCCGCCGCTCGCCCTCTCGCCGCTCGCCCTCTCCGGCCGTCCCTCGCCGCTCGCCCTCTCCGGCCGTCCCTCGCCGCTCGCCCTCTCCACCCGACCCCGCCCCTCGCCGCACTCCACCTATCTCGCCGCTCTCCGCCCCCCCCCCCCCCCTCGCCGTCCCACACCCTAGCCCTGCAACCTCTCCGGTCGCTCCTTGCCTTAGCGCCGCCCCTTGCCCTCTGACCCTCTTCGACGGCCCCTCACCCTAGTGCCTCCCCTCTCCGGCCGCTCCTAGCCCTAGCGCCACCCACCCATCTTTGGCCGTCCCAAACCCTAGCATCGCCCGCCACTCGCCGCCCGCCAACCCCTCCATCCGCCAACCTCTCCCCTCCAGCGCTGGCTGACCCTGCTGCTCGCGACCTACTCTCCCGCGACCTGCACCTCCGGCTGACCTACTGCTCGCCGGCGACCTCCTCACAACAGAGAAGGTAGTCCTCTTTTTTTTACAATGTATATGTATTTTTATTGTATAGTTACTAGTTGTGACTATGATATATCGTGCAATAGGCTCCTAGTAGAGATTAACAACATACACAATGTTTGTTGGGAGCTTTATTAGTGTTCCACTCTAGCTATATATAAGATGGAAAGCATTGATCTGCCTGATACAAACATATTCATTTTTTGTCCGAAAGCAAAAGGTGTTTACACTAGCAGCTACAAATGTATCTATGAGGGGCAAACCCCTGATATTATTATGCATGTATTAACTTCTTCATATACACAGTACATATATTGATGTACATATCCTTTTTGGTTACTGACTAAATAGTAAATACCCGTGCCTTGCTGGAAATAAAACAAAATAGACTACCCAACATAAATTAGACTGCAAATGCCACTATTTATGGTGGCACTTGGTAGTAATCTTATCCAACTATGTGGTGGCAAACATGACTACCATCCCAGCCGTTTGTAACAAGTTTAATGGCTTGTATCATAAGGGGCTGAGGATAGGTGTAATTATATGTTTACCACATAATCCACATCTGAGTATTTACTTCTAAGCATCTGCCGTAGTAATGCTTATTAGTAAAACTTGAATAAGAATATGTGTATTGTGAAATCCTTGACTGTAGATATAGTAATAATATAAATAGAGTTAATGTATCTGAAAAGAAAAAGGAAAAAGGGATGTACAGATTTGCTGTTGGTTTGCATTGGGACATTGTCATGTTGATCTGACCGTCTTATATTGCTTCAATATTAATGTTGTCATACTTGTGTGCTAATATTTATTGTTTCTCAATGCAGTTGATTGAACAATATGAGTCAGGGCAAGGAAAGCGCAGCTACCTTGCTTAGTACGCTGAAGGCACAGAAGTCTAACCTTACACGGAGTGGACGACCTACCACCTCGCGTTACGCCGCGGACGAGGGTGCACGAGTAGGACGAGGTGGAGGACGAGGTGGACGGCAAGGTGGAGGACGAGGTGGAGGGCGAGGTGGAGGACGAGGTGGAGGAGACGTGGAGCACCCACCCTCCGCTTCTGGCGACGTGGATTCCGAGTTGCCCTCCGCTTCAGGCGACGTGGCTTCCCAGAACCAGCTGGAGCTGGAGCTGGAGCTGGAGGTGGAGGACGAGGTGGAGGTGGAGGCGGCGCCGAAGCGGAAGAAGAGTCGTGGCGACGCAGGAGTCCCGAGGAAAAATACTGGCCTAAGACCGAGGAGGCGAAAACCCTCATTGAGCCTCATGGCGTTGAGTAAGTGTACTAGTTTTGTAATTGTGAACATGAAATTTCATTTTGGTCATAACAATTTGGCATATGTACTAATGTTTACTTATTGTGCAGTTCATGGACATGGACAGGCCCTAAGATTCCACGCACTCCTGGGAGCTTGCTTGGAGCTCTGATTAGGAAATATTGGCCAGGCTTGTACACTACAGGGCCCGACGACGAGCTGAAGTTAGCCACGAAATGGGCGGACTATGAGGCTGCGCCGTCCCCACCGTTCGAGACAGCTGCTCACGCCGTGATCACCACTTTTTGGGTAACACATATTTTTCGAATTCCGTTCATAGTTAATGACCCCACCGTGATAACTCATGACTCACAATTTTTTTATGCATGGTTGAAGCGGTTTTATCGTGTGCTGGACCAGCAAGCTGCGGATAGCACTTTGCATGCTCATTGTGTGAGGTTGACACGGCAGCAATTCTACAACCAAAAGTTTACATCCGCCAATGACTTTACGTATGAGAAGACGGGCAAGAGGGCCAAGAAGGCGGATAATGCCAAGAATGCAGCGGAGATGACAAAGGAGGAGTACATTTCGGTAAGTAAATTGTCAATGGAATTCTATATTGCTGCTAAGTTGCCATTGCATTTAGCTCTTCTTGAATTGCATTTTCAGGTTATGCCCGACTGGGCCGACGGCAAAGAAGACGCATGGGATGCGTTGGTTAGGAGGTGGGTCGGGGAAGACGCGGATTTCGGCGCCGTGAGCCAGCGGAACAAGGCAAACCGAGGCTCCGAGGGAACACACAGTGCGGGAAACCGCAACCACTTCCTCTTTAAGGATAAGATGGTATATATATACATGGAACGACGTGCATTTATTTTTACCGCATGTTTCTACTTGGTATGAATAACATTTCTTTTCGTGATGCAGGACGCCGATACTGGGACGGTAAGCTCCCACATCGGTGCGTGGAAGAAGATGAGGGAAAAGAAGCCCGATCCATCGAAGCCTCAGCCACAGGTTCCTGAGTACTACGGCAGAACCGAGGAGGCCGTGGACAGCTACTGCACGACGTTCCAGGGTTTTCACCCGGAGGTGGATGACCCCTTGAGCGAGGAGGTCGACGAGAGGTCGGTATATATATATACATGGAACAAAGTGCATTTATTTTCACCGCATGTTTCTACTTGGTATGAATAACAATTCTTTTCGCGATGCAGGGTGGTGGTCCTCTCGGGGCACGGAAGGCCGCATGGCCGTAATCGCACTCTTAATAAGGTGGTTAGGCCTGCCATGACCTTCACGCAGGCAAAAGCTACTCTCCCTGACAACAGCCCACTGATCCCGCCTCGTCCACAGCCTCGTCGATCCACTCCCATCGATGTAAGTTTTTTTGCATCCTCTTTCCGACATTCGTTCTTGCATGGCTAAGTTGACGAGATTCATTCTTTTCGAAATTGTAGCCCGATTTTGAGGAAGCCTACGCTGCCGCTCATGCGGAGTATGAGGTGGCCTTTGCCAAGTGGGAGGAGATGAATAAGCCTTGGACCGAGTATCAAAAGTTGTTCCGAGCTGTAAGTTTTAACCTTTACTTTTGTCAAATATGACAAGTCCCACTTCCCTAGTTTGAACCTTTATTTTTGCAACACCTGACATCTAAACTATCTTGCAGTCGGTGCTGAACTTTTTCACCACTGGAGTGCGGGTAGCCCCTCCTATGGACGAGCCTCCGGAGCCGGGTACGACTCCACGGATGCCATCGAGGGACGTGTTCGCTCTCTCCTACTACAAAAGTACCCCGGTAAGTTTGATCCCAAACCACTGGTTACTGCTTTCCTTTGCCTCGCAGTTGCTAACTCTTGCTCAAACATGTAGGAAACGGGATGCTCGTCGGAGAACCCACACATTGATCCTTCTGCTTCTCCTAGTTCCTCGACGGGTTCGCCTCGCATCACACCGTACATAGCGGTGGTCCTTCTCCCGGTGCTTCAGCTTCTCCTGGTGCTTCTCCTACTTCCGGTGCTTCTGCTGCGGCGATCCGACGCTCACCTATTATCAGCCGGGGAGATATGGGGTTCACCCCGTCGCCGTCGCCGCAATAGATGTAGGGATTTGGGCGTCTAGACATGTATCTACTTGATGATGGTCCTATGTGTGTATCTACTTGATGATATAGCATTTTGCTTGATGATATATGGAGGAGCCATTGTGTGATCTTGTTTGTTGTGAATTTGTCATTATTTTTGTTTATTTTTTCTGCAAAAAACGAGCTGCGCTGGATAAAAAAATCTGGGCACACCTGTACTGACGGCACTGCCGTCGGCACAGACCCCTTGAATTGACCAAATCTCTGGAGCGCCCAGCTGCCTCCACGTGGCAACTATGTGCCGACGGCTTGGCCGTCGGCACAGGCCCCTCCACCTCGCCCGGCCAATGTGGGCCCCACCCGTCGCTGTGCCGACAAACTAGGTGCCGACGGTGCGTCTCTGGCCGTCGGGAAAAGCTGTGCCGACGGTTTATAGCTGTGCCGACGGCCAGGTGGCCTGTGCCTACAGGGCCCTATGCCGACCACCCTGTGCCGATGGTGGCCGTCGGCATAGGTGTGTGTCGACGACATTGGGACCTTTGCCCGTCGGTACAGGTGGCCATTCCTGTAGTGACCATCTATTTTTGGGTCGGCTCCTTAAAAACAGGCCATACTCACATCAATTAGTGAACTACACTGCTAGCGTGTCCACTATCTCTAGTAAAAACATTCATTTTATGGGTGAGCACAGCCATGGCCTACGTTTTGCCCCAATGATGTGCCGTCCATAGGGAGGCATGTGTTTACGAACTCAATGATTTCCCGTTATATGAATCAGAAAGTGACTCGTAAATTTATCTTTTTGGGTTCTTAATTTTTGTGTATATATTCATAGACTATAACATAAGTGAGCTTACCAAACACATGTGTGATTTAACATAAAATTCTTTCTGAGTGGAGCTCTTACAAATCTTTGAGCCATTTTAGTAGTTATTAACAACATTTCTAAACAATTTACACATGTCGTCTAATGCATTAGTTCACATTTTGGTGGTGCTTGACGTTAATGATGCAATAATGGGGGATCATATGATCTTTTAACAATGTTTAGATGACAATGTAAGAACTTATATAGTATCGTGTTTGTATTTGCAGCTACAAACAACCACATTTGGTGATGAAATTTGGAATTTAAATAGATATTAGTAAAAAGAACATTAGATAAGTCGTATAATGGATAAATATCCTCAATGGACAAAGATAGTTTTCTGAGGTGTAGCGTGGTGAATTTCACATGCCACATATCATCCTGATCCATGTCCTAACGCATCTCCAACCAATTTTGAACTTAACTAGTGCCACATTTTCTTGCTTAGCCTTAAACATGTACCCTAGAGTTAAGGCTCTTTTTTGAAAGATATTTTACACATAAATAGGAAACCATAGTGAAAGGACATGTGCCTCCTAATCTATGTTTTGGGTGTTTGTTAACAACATAAGTGATGATCTTACCATGTGCTAAAGTACTACACGTACAACTGATGAAATGCACATGGCAACGGTTGACCCCTCAAAAAGGTGAAAAAGATTGAAGCCGGTGTCCCGAAGATTTAATTTATTGAGTCGTAGGGAAGCCATACTATCAAGAGGGGTTACTCTTTGGAACGCCTGGGGAAATCATTTTTACTGATCACAAACCATACTTGCACCCCACAGCCTTCCTACAACCTTGGTGGAAAAAGACAGGAAATACATTTGCTGAAAAACATGCTAAACTGGACGAAATCCGAATGGCTCGGATTTGGTCCGGAATTCCGAACGCTCGGAAAATTCCGGATGGATTCCGAACTGGTTCCGGGCTTAACTCAAACCTTCTGATCCCTGCCCGGATTCGGTTGGTTTTCATCCGGATCATTCCGAGTGGCTCGGAATTCCGAGCTGATTCCGGATCCATTCCGGACTGTACGTTTTCTGTCAAAACGGCTAGTTTTTCAGTGGACCTATTTAAGTCGTCTCTTCTTCTCCAAGAGAGGGACCCGACCAGAATATCTTTGCCCACCATTGTTGAAAGCTTCAAACTCGTAGATCTCTCTCCCTACCCACTCAAACACCTTGTCCTTCTAGGACTTGGAGAGTTAACCTAGATCTACACTTCCACCAAATCGATTTGATTTCCCCGTCCATTCCATTGAGGAACTTGTTACTATTGGGTTCGTTGGAACCCTAGACGGTCGTGGTCGTTCTTGTGGCTTTGGGAGCCGCGGGGACTAGCCGGGAGCCTCCAATTGAGTTGTGGAGTCGTGCCCCGGCCTTGTGATTCTTGTGGCTTTGGGAGCCGCGGGAATTTGGTGAGAGCCTCCAATTGAGTTGTGGAGTGTGCCTCATCCTTGTAAAGGTTTGTTGCCGACCTCGAGGGCATAGTGACTCGTGGAACTCCTCATTGGAGGATAACACGAGGGAGATACGGTGTGCCATATCAAGGCTATTCGGGCTCACTTGTGACCCCGCACCACTCCAACGAAGACGTAGCTTCCATTGGGAAGTGAACTTCGGTAAACATCTCCGCATCACCGTGTGGTTATCTCTAAACCCTTCTTTATTTGTATTGCTAGCTTATCTTGTTTAGAATATCTTACTAGCTTGTTTATTGCTCATCATATAGGATTGTTCACCTAGTTGCATATATAGAGAACTTATATTTGAGCAAAGCCTTAATTTGTTTAAAATTAAAAGAAAATTTGTAGTTGCCTATTCAGCCCCCCCTCTAGTCAACCTACTCGATCCTTTCAATTGGTATCAGAGCAAGGTCTCTTTATTACGGCTTAACCGCCTAAAGAGGAGGATGACTACCGAGGAGGAGTTAAAACTTTCTAAAGAAAAACAAGATAAAATTGATCAAGATCAACTTGATAAAGAACTAAGTGAAGCGGGGTTAACCTCGACATAGGATGACACTCCGATTACCATGAAAACCTTGAAAGATTTCTTTGTGTTCATGAGAGGCAAAATGGTAGAGGATGTGCATACTCGGGCCATTAGTAATCCAAATGTCTCCTCATCAACCAATGACTCTCTTGGTGAGTCATTGCTTGATAAGGAGAAACTTAAAGCTAATGATAAACCCACTCTTAACTTTGCTCCACCTACTTCATATCTCCATCAAGTTCCACCCACCCATCCTCATATAACCAACCTAAGTAGACCACCTCCTAAGCTTGATAATGCTCGTTACTTCTCTTGGAAGAAATCTATGGAGTCTTACTTTCGCAGCTCATCGGTGCATCTTTGGAGGGTTGTATTACAAGGTTTCAACCCGGTTGATCCCAACAACTTGACAAAGCAAGAAGAGGTTGATGAACAACTTGATGCAAATGCTAAATACATTCTTGAGAGTGCCATGACGGCCAATGATGAAGATCAAGTGCGGAATCTCAAAACCACCAAGGAGGCTTGGGATTAACTCGAATCGGTATATGAAGGAAATGAGGGATTCAACGCTCCAACATGGCCGTCTTTCAACATCAAGTGGACAACTTCATAATGTTAGAAGAAGAGACCCCAACCGATCTCTTTCGAAGACTCACCAAGCTTGTTGTGATATGAGGGAAAATGGAAAGAAGGATATGGATGATGAATGGGTCAAAGCCAAGTTCCTCAAGACCATTGTCCCATACAATGAAAATATGGTGATGAATCTTCATGCGAGAGCGGACTACAAAAAAATGTCTCCCAATGGCATCTTGGCACAATTCGTCACCTGTGATACCTTGAAGGCCACTTCCAAGACTTCCATCAACCAAATACGTGGCATGAAGAATCTTGCCTTGAAGGCCCATGTGGGAGAACATCCAAGATATGAAGAAGGCACAAGTGTTGATCATGAAGATGATTTGGAGGGTGCTCTCAATGAGTGCCTTGCTCTTGCCGCCACCAAGTTTTGGAACAAAAGAAAATTCAAGAGGAACCCCTCCCCACCAATGAAAATAATGTGCTTCAATTGTGGAAAGGACAATCACCTTGTGAAGGATTGCCCTTATGAGAGAATGGAGGATCATGGTGGTCAACTCATTCTAAAGAAGAACAAGTACCACCCCAAGCCTTCCTTTATCAAGAGATCTCCTCAAAAGGCTCTTGTGGCATCCACACAAGAGGAGTATGAGTCTGGAGGCGAGGAGGATAATGACTCAAGTGAAGAAGTAGGAATGGCAGCTCTTGCAATGGGCAATCTTCCTCCTTCATTGGCACCCCTCTTCTCCGCTCCTAACGACGACAAGATCTCCAAGCCTATGTGCCTTATTGTAGGGACCCCTCAGACTACCAGTCCGTGGTGCCCACGTTATGTAAACAGATCACGATCCCAATGATCAGTGCATCGCGATCACATAACCAACATGGTATACAAAGTTACATCATTCAAACGTACATACAAGTCTTACATAAATAAATAGTGGTCACATGACCAAGTCTGCATTCATCGTCACACAAGACGGAATTAACTATGACACAGCGGAAGCTTGCGGCTAGCGTCGGCCCTCGTCACAACCAGACGCATTCCCACAGAGCAGTTGATCGGTGACACTCAGTTGGCGTAGTCGTCGACATACTCCTCCTCCTCGGCATAGACCTCCTCGTAGTAATCTGGACGTTTGAATATCCAGGGACACAGCCATATGAGTACAATTACGTACTCGCAAACCACCACAAGGCTTAAGTTTTTATGGTAAATGCATTGAAAACGTTTTTCGAAAACTGGGATAGCTGATATATACGACGATAGGGCTTAATTTTCGCAAACAATGCTTCTAGACATAGAGAATACGACATCTCTATATCTTTGTTTAAAAAGAAACATTTAGAGATAGAATTCTCTCTTGTAGAAATAGCATGAGCTATCTCCATGTTTTTAAACCATTTTCGTAGAACTTTTCGAAGACACTAGGATGGGGATACCCCCTTTTTCTTTCCACGATATCAGACTGATTGTCTCCCCGAGACCAACCATCTTCTCTCAAATTCGTACCTCCCAGGTACCTTTTTGATTCTTCTTTTAGTCCAAAATAGAAACCAACTTTTCTTCTTTCACCAGTCGCCCAGTGTGGCCTTTGGAACCGTCCATGACCGCGGACATGGCTATTCGAATAGTTTTACACTCTGCAGAGGTGGTGCACTTTCACCACACCAAATGGTCATTCCGCCGTGATCAGCCACGGTCCGCCATACGACAGTATGTGGAATTTGGATAACCAGATCAAAGCTTTTCACTATGTCCACACTAGTACAGAGAACTCCCGATAGGTTTGTTCCCCTCGGCACCGTGTGCTCCACTAGACCCCTGGTCTCTCCGGGACGCCACACCGCCACGCAGGGGACCCAACGTAAACGTCCGGCTGCGGATCTTCCCGCAGTGTATTGCCTCATACAGACGACAACCCGGCTTCGAGGGCCTCGCCCTTATAGAGTATGAGATCCTCCGCACTAAAGTGGACAAGCTTTCGGCTAAGCCCTACCCATCTCAGGTAGTGTGGTTGCACGGGTTAATTGTTCAGGCGGAAGCAGGGACTTCGTAAACAAACCTCCATCTCCAACTGCTCCCAGCAGCTCGGGTTTTCGAAAATCCACCGAATGCTCCCAGCACTTCGGGTTTTCATAAACATCTCCATTTGCTCCCAGCAACATGGGTTTTATAAAACACTTTCTCGCCGATCGCTCCCAGCGACTCGGGTTTGTTTCCGAAAACATTTTATCAAAATCCAGGCTCCCATTCTAAAGTTTTGAGGTAAGAGTATAAGGATATACTACTAGAAAATAAAATCTTCTTGATAGCGCCTTCAGTAGAAGGCTTCTCAAGTAAAGTCTTATTTTTATAAAACCTATTATATACTAGTAGATATATATTTGGCCAAACTATAATTTTGAAAAATAGTTTTGGGGTGGCAAAATGCCACATAATAGATAAAACATGCATTATTTTATTTCGAAAACAAAACATGCTTTGTACAAATAGTAGGAGTTCAATAGGGTGTTGAGGTGGCTTGCCTGGCTTGGTAATATGTCCTTGGTCTGGATCATGATGTTCCTCAGGTTCACTCCTTACTTCCAGTTCCTTCCCGATCGTATCTAACGTCGTAAACAGGAAAAAGAGCAACACTCAAAATACAAGACAATGCCACAAGGACATAACAAACAGCAAGCATTGCACAAGGCACTAAGCTAACAATCAAAGCAGGCAATTTTACTTAGTTAAACATCAACAAGCAACAAGTCCATGTAGCTAAGACCAACAACAAACACACCTGAGAAAAAGTACACAACAAATCTAATTGTTAACAGGTAGTTTTAACTAAACACTAAAGCAAAACACCCTTTAGGGTGATTAGATTATTTAACATGGGTTGCTATATTAGTTCAGGAAATACTTCAGACAAAAGTATCTTAATATGCATGCATTAACACTAGCATCTAGCACACTCACATGAAAGCATGTTACTAGCTCTAGGAACACATACTATTAAGTAGTAAATCAACCAATAAAGATTAACACACCACTGCTCACACAAGTTGTTGCTTAAGAGCTAAATGGTGCAGGTGAGTTATTTAATAGAACACCACAAACATTGCCGCAAAGGAGCGGGTTGACAACAATCTAAAGTAAACCAACCACACTACAAGCATTACAAAACGCAAAGCAGCTACTGGATAATATCTAACACAAGCAACAATCACATACATAGCATCCAATAAAATTGGAGCAACACCTAGGGAACACGATGAATTATGTAAAATTCAAAGGTGAATTGCACCACAATACGTTTAGGAGGTTGGAACATGTTATTAAAAGTTAACTTAAGGTTCTGGACTTACGATAGATTAAACACATAACATCCACATTAATTCAAACAAAACAGAGAATAAAATTATTACAAATATTTGGTTGCATAAGCCCTGTTTTGGGAGATTAATTACCATGCTCAAATATAGCTCCTAAAAATAAACCCTTATACCACGTACACCTAGTAAACATATGAAGCCGTGAGAATTGGATTTGCACAAAAATCTACTTTCATTTAAGAATTAAAAAATCCTTCAAGTGCTACTGGTCCTAAAACTAAAATGACTGTAGATACTGTTTTTAGGAATCTCCTGCATGCAAAGTTAATTTCTATGGATTTTAGCTTGCTGCAGAAATTGGATTTACTCCATTTGGATAATCCTAGCTCAAGATATCCTATTTTAAGTGGAAAACAAGCATTTTACTAAATAATATGTACCGAGCAAAATATCAAATATTTTTGTATGAAACTAGCACTGCACGTAAAAGAAAACATAAGGCTACTCCACAAAAATACTCCTAATCAGTTTTCACAAACAGATCTAGCATAAACAAATAAAACTAAACACATGCAAATAACAGAAATTAAAAAAAATATTCTTTTTCAAGTGTAATAACCCACCGTTTATGAAAATAATTCACCAAGTGCAAAATATAAGCTGGAAAATTCTACCAAGCTGGAAATAAAAGCTACTACCCATATCTAACACAAGCAATTGGATTTACTTCAAAAAGTAATTTTAATAAAGAATTAAAAATCATCGAAATGCTACTGTTGTCAATTTTAAACTTAATAGAATTTTAGTTTCACAAATCTCCTGCATGCATGGCTTATAGATTAGATAGGTACTCTCGCTAGCTTTCCAGAGAACCAAAGTTTGCAAGATTTGGATCTGTAAAACTCAAGTTATAAATTAAATACATAAAAAGATACTTTTTACAAGATTAGATCTAGCACACACAGAAAAACATATTTTTGAAGAAGGCCAATGCCACACGGTTAAGAAAACTCATAGCATCTCTACACAATTTGAAACAATCAATTTGCATGTCTAGATCTACCAGAAAAGAATAAAAGCTGCACTTGTATTTCTCTGGAAAAATGAGCAGGAAAAGATTTAACAGAAAAAAAGAAACAGACGGGCCATCTGGCCCGAACTCGGCCGAGAGAGCTGGGCCGGCCCACGCTGCTGCGCGCGCGAGCGAAGGGCTGCGTGGCCGCTGGATCCAGATCGGAGGGTGAGGATTAGATCTGGGCAGTTTGAACTGGAGCCGTAGATTAGAAATCCGACGGCTCGAGGTCGTCTTTCTTCTCGCGACGGAAGCAGTGCGGGAAGAAAACCTAGCTCGACTTCGAGCTCGAGGGGCTCACCTAGGGGCTGCAGGACGAAGGAGAGGTTCTAGTCGGATGCGGAGAGCTTGGGGATGTCGAGGGTTCCACCGGTTCCTCTCGGCGGGCTCCCAGCGAATGGCGTGGTCGAGGACGTCCACGTCGGGCACGGCTTGGCAGCGGCGGCTTCGGTGGCCCTGCAAGCAAATGGTGTTGTCTCAGAGGTAGGTCAAGGTGCGGGAAACAAGTAGGGGCAAGAATGGCAGGCTGAGAGGGACGGTGGAGGTGGCGAGCTTGCTCGGAGTCCACGGACCCGAGCGTCCAGTCCACCTCGAAAACGAGCAGAGAGGAGAGAGAGCTTGCACGGCCCCGCAGGGAGGTGGGAGAGTGGGGTGAGAGGAGTGTGAATGGCAAGGTGGGAGAGGCAGAGAGGGACTCGGGGTCCTTTAACCGAGATGGTGGCGGGCTAGGGTTCATGGCATGGGCAGAGGGAGAGAGGGCTCGGGCTGGGGTTGGCTGGGGAGGGCGGTGCTGCAATGATGCTATGCACCACTGGACATCTTTGGACACTAGCAAAACGGCTGTAGTCGTTGGAGGGAGTGGAGTAAATGGAGAAGTTGTCACCTGCACGCCAGGTGTTCGACATAATGTCCAGACCAAGAAAAGAAAAAGAGAGGGGAGGATCTAGGGTTAGCCAGAGGCAAGGAAAAGGGTCCAGAGGGTGAGTGGCGATCCATGACACGTCCAAAATTAGGAGTTGGGGGGAGAGGGGGTGTTAGTTTTAGATATAGGTGACATTTGGGGTTATTAGACTAAGCCACAAAACAAAGATGGATTAGTCAATCTTTGACCAGAAAATTAAGAGACAAGATGTTTTGGATAAGCAGGGACATAGGTGCAGCATTTAGTTTAAGATCTTAGGTCAAAGGGGGCTCAAAAACAACTAGGTACAAAATGTCAAATGCTAATCTATAACACAACATAAGGCCACCTTATAATGTAGCACTCAAAACAAGCAAATATTAGTGATTAAACATTTTTGTAAATTTTGGAGAAGGCTATATATGGAAAGTAGAGGTGATGTAGGTCATGCTAGAAGTTTTGTATTTCCAAAAAGATCAAAAGTAACACAAATGGTGAGGCTCTAGAAATGCTAAAAATTACCCGGGGTCAAGATAGCTATGCACTATTTAGAAATTTCTTGTTTGAAGTATTTTGACACAAACAACATACAAATAGGTAAACATGTTTCAAGCATGCAAAACCATCAAACAAATGTCAATGTCTTCAATTCAAGCAATAACCATTCACTTGATACAAACAATTCTACATGCCACTCAAAGAAATACATACTCAAGGCAACAATTTAAGCACATGCCAAATAGATAAAACACAAAGACAAATGGATAACTAACCACACTCTTAAGATAAAACAAATATATTAGTGAGGTGGTGATCAATATAATTAAGACGAGATTTTGAAGAAAGAGGGTTAAACCACTTCTTAGTACTAGTTTTCCAAAGAAATATTAAATTAAGAGTTTTGAAATAAGAGTTGCAAAAACTTGCAATGTATTAAACTCAAAGCATACTAGGACTCATGATATGGTCCTTTATAGTTTTACCAACATATAACTTTTGGAAATAATTTTGTTTCTCAAAATAATAGGTCTTTGGGTAGTTGCTGATATCAAAAATAGAGTTTGTTAAAAATAAGATGGGAGGAGATATATGGAATATTCCTTTGGTCACAACAAAGATTAAGAGGAAATTTTATACTAGGTTGAGTTCGAAGTTTGATAATTAGAGATGTCATCAATACCAACAACAAACCTCAACAAGTCAAACAGAGTAAACATGAGTGAAACACAATCAATAAACAAGACAATTCAAAAAGTTTTTGTTGGTCCTAAATTTTGGGTCTTTTGTAATTAAGTTTTTCTGGCTTCCAAAATTTGGGACGTTACAGACCTTCCCCCCTTAAAAGAATCTCGTCCCGAGATTCCTAAGCGGGTACTAAGAGAGTGCAAGATTAGGGGGGTTTGATGCTCCTTCGTCTTCCGAGGTTGTCGATTCTCAACTGAGGTCTCCTTGTCGATATGGCATTGGATTTCTTCTGGAAGGCCCTTGGTCTCATCTGAAGGTGCTGTCATGAAGGTCAATGCTGATCAGCGTTCTTGTCGGGTGGTCTTCAAATACTCCAGAGTTGGGGCGCAAAGGACAATTTGTCAAAACTCCCTAATAAAACTAGCATATGTCTTCCCGCCTTAAAAAGGGACCTTGAAGGGATGATGTTGGCGGTATAAGTTGTTGCCGACTTCAGGACGTTGCTGTTCTTGGGTATCATGGCGATCTTCGTCTTGGTCGTAGTTCCTCGGCGCTTGGGTTGACGTAGACACTTTGTAACATCCCAAAATTATAATCAGTAATGTTATTCCAAAAATGTGGGCCAACAAAAAACTTTTGTTAAATTATATGTGTTTGTTATGCTTGTTGCTTGTGGTAATTATTTCTTGTTGCTTGTGTTGTTGTTTGCTTGAATTAACAATTTGAAATACAAAAACAAAAGTTGAAACAAGAAATAAATAGAAGTGGCAAGTGACACACAAAGAAATTAAACTTTCTTCCAAACAAAATTCAGAGGAGTGGTATAGTAACCACTCTCATTTCATCCTTACTACTTATCTCTCTCAAATAATATTTTACACCTATTTTAAAATTCAACAATTGAAATAAACCAAAATATTATAATTAAAACCTTATGAACAAAATTGATTCAAAATATTTTATTTTGAAACACCAAATTTTGTGGAGTCTCTGCATGTCATGGGGAGGCTACACAAATATTTCATAATTTTTGAAATAGTTTAAGTGCCCTAAATAAATTCCTAAAAAGCTACTGGACTGAAAAAGAAATAAAAGAAGAAAGCAGAAAAATAGGAGACAGGGGGGTTTTTGCAAAACCGCCGTCGTCTCCTACCTCTAGCTCACTGTAGCGCACGCGGCGTCACTGCCGTGGCCGCCGCGCAGCTTGCGCCGTGCCCAGGCCCCCCAGGCCGCGCCTGCCCTCGACGCAGAGCCTCTGCATCCTCTGCCCCGCAGAGGAGAGAACTCGAGTGCCTCCCTCTCCCCGATGCACCCCTGTCCCCCTCTGCACCGCCACGGTGAGCCGGACGGCGCCGGCCAAATTCGGCCCACTCCCAGCTCCTCGACACGCCATAGTCTACCCAGCTGCTCCTAGCTCTCGCCCGGACCCCTCAGACGTCTCTGCATCGAGCTCCCTGCACGTGTCGCCGCGAATCGAGCAGAGGATCCTCTCCCGTGCGCCATGGACGCTGCCGTGCACCGCGACCACCGTGGACCGTCCTCGCGCTATAAAACCACCCCGAGCCCCTATGGACACTCCACACCATCCTCACTCCCTCTCCCCCTCTCCAATTTCACCGTGCACCGCTAGGAGGGCGTGCCCTGCCGCAGCCACTGCCGCCGTCGAGGTTGGACATGGCCGCGACGCCACACTCTCCCTTTCTCTTCAATCTGGCCCGCACTCCCTTCTACACCCACGCCGCGCTCACACGCCTCGTTTTCCCTCTGTTTCGTGCACAGGGAGACACCAGGACCTCGCCGGAGCTGCGGGAGCTAGCCGCGGAAGCGGAGCTGCTCGTCGTGGACGCTAGGAGAATCCCCAGCAAGCACGAGTCCTCCAGCAAGCTTCCTCACGCCGCCGCCGTCGATTCGCGTCATCGCCGCGTCTTCCCGAGCCCCCTAGGTGAGCTATTCGAGCACCTCGCCGTCGCCGGAGCCACGGCGCCGCCCGTTTTGGGTCGTCGCCGATGGACTCGATCCTGAGCCGTTAGATCGTTGATCAACGGTCGCGTACCGTTTCGTTTAATAGAGCCACTGGCAAGTGGACCCCACACGTCAGACTTTTAAACATTTCCAGCGCGCATACGTTTTTCGCTGAGTCGCTGATGAGTGGACCCCACCCGTCAGATTTCTCAGCATTATCCAGAATAGTAAACTTTTCGAATTTAAACCTCTCTGTGAAATCAGTACTGGAACTAACTTCAACATTCAATATCTTGAGATCTAGACATCCAAATAAATCAAATCCAATTGCTCTGGAAAGCTTATGAAAATGTTTAACCAACCCAAGTGGATTCAATTCATTTAGATAAGTAATAAAAATGTATTATTAAAAATACTACAGAAGGTTTAAATATAAACTTGTTTGTTTCTGATACTCTACTAATCCAAATAATTCCAAACCAATTTTGTTAGATTAGTACTGTGATGTATTAGCCTCCCTAATTTTGGTAGAATTAATTGTGCAGTGGTAATTGTTTAGTATAAAGTTGAAGTTTGAACACCCTTCTGAACTAAAACATTTATAGATGTTTAATGGTTAACCCAAATGAATTAGGACCAATTTTGTTAGGTCACATTTAGTTAAGATTAGTTACCCCTAAAAGGATTTAATTTTTGAACAAAATTAACTTGAGTTGTAGCAAAAACTTGATTAATACCTCTCTGGATTAAAACAATTGTGTAGGGAGTTTGGTAACTCCAATTAACCCAAACTAAATTGGGTTGTCTTCTACACATCAGTAGCTTTCTATAGAAATTTAGTTTGTATTTGTGTGACCAACAGAACCCAAGTTATGCAATTAAACATGTTCCACAAGTTTCTGCCATAATTTTAGACATAAATAAATATTGTTTAGTTCAATTAATTTAAAACCAAATTGTATTGTTGATGTGTGCAGTAGCTATTTGTGATGTTTATGATTGTTATGTTGTGATGTTGCTAGACTAGTTTAGTGATTGTTTGTATTTGTTTTTTTATTAATTAGACGAGAACGCTGTCGGATTTATCGAGGAAGGAGAGTTTGTTGAATCTGAAGATCAAGACCAAGGCCACTTTGCCGAGCAAGGCACGCTACTTTCTGAGCTTGCCCCCCCCCCCCCCCCCCCCCTAAATATATGCATCTACTTTAATAACAAGTTTTACTCTTAAGGCAAAGATTTATAAAGCCCTTTTCAAAAGTATATGAAAACTATTTTGCCACCTATGTAGAAATATAAGATAGTTATATCAAAATTATAGGATGGGAAAAATAAAATGGTTTATTCAAAACTCCTTTGAAAATACTTGTGTGATTATGGAATGCCGAGATGTCGGTGTTGGAATGGAGAAATGGAGAATGGAGGTGTTTATGAAAAATGCACAGTGTGTCCTTGTACTTACGTCAACCAGCCGATACCCTGTGCGACCACATTTACCCACATAAGGGAAAGGGCTTAGTCATATAATTTGCTCATATTAGTACGGATGCCTCATCGACGGAGATGACTCCGTTGTGCATGAGGGGATAGTGTGTTGATCTACCCCTGACCCGGGTCCTCGCTTAAACTCTATGGAAAGATAAGGAGGAGGATTGAAGGTTCCACCATAAATCGCCGGACAAAACTATGAGTCCTCACACTTAGGGTTTCTGACGGGAAACTGGACTGAGTGTCGATGGAAAGTGTCATATGGAGGTGTTTATGAAACTGGACTGGGGACAAAACTATGAGTCCTCATACTAGCATGAGCAAAGGACAGGCTAGGGTCGGTGACTCAACTTCGCATACACTTTGTATGGCGGGACGTGGCTGACACGATGAGTTACCGGATGGATGTGGGAAAAGCGTGCTACCTCTGCAGAGGGTTAAAACTATTCGAATAGCCGAGTCCTTGGATATGGACAGTTGGGAGGCCCTACTTTGACCATGTGCAAGTTTTGAAAGACTTTGAGTTTTACAAAAGAAAATGAAGTGGAGAATGTTCCATACACCTATACCAATGGATCGGTATGAGGTTGTTGGAGGAAGTGGACCATGACGGACTATGGTCGGAAAAAGGAGGAGTTTTGGAAAAACCGATTAAAGGGTGATTTCTTTAAAGATAGTTATAAAACTCTTCTTACCTTTTTCAATAAAGATATAGAGATGTTTTAAATAAATAAAAGTTGGAAATTTAAATAAAACTAGTGCATACTCATGTTGGGGTAGTTTGCGAGTACAATCAAATGTACTCATATTGGTTTCGTCCCTGGCTATTCTCCTAGCCAGACTACGAGGAGGAGCACTACGCCGAGCAGGAGTATGGCGACTTCTACGCGAACTAAGGATCTCCATAAGTCAGCTCCCTGTCGGGTCGTCTTCGTTAGGATTTGATGTCTACTACGCCGTACCTTCCGCTGATATTTTGGTTTGGCCCATGAAGGCACCTATGTAAGACTTGGTCTAAATGACCATTTATGTAAGACTTTTAATTCGGTATTGTAATGGATGTAAACTTTGGTATCCAATTCGGATTATGTGCAACGACAGACTGATCACGGGATCGTTGTGTTAAGCATAATCGGGTATTTCGGACAGCTAGTCCGAGGTTCCCACACACTTGTCCAGATATTGCCGTCTTGAGGAGTTAGCAGTTAAATACACGCCAACAGTTTTTCAAGCCTCACAAGGGTGTCAGGTCCGTAGACTTGACTCTCTCTAGTTTCCTTACTAAGTCAAAGGAGTTTGGAGCGACTAAGGATGTCTAAACTAGCTTAGTGGTAGAGGTTGACTACTACAACAGTCTTCGGGATCTTCGTCGTTCTTGGCGTCTTGCTGGGTATGGCGCCTTCTATTGAGTCGACCTTCTGTTTAGTTGGCGAACAAAGTTGTTGATGACTTCCTTGGTTGTTGGACTTCATGACGCCTTGTACTATTCTTCAGAGGTCAGTCGGATCTATGGGCCAATTAGCCAACCGGGCATTTTGCCAAAAGGCAAACAGGGGTTTAAACCAACAGGGAAGTATGTTCTAAGGGCGGGCTGCCAACAAGGTGTACTTTGGAAAAACACGCCATAGAATTAACATATAAACGAAATGCCCACGAAACATTTTCAGCCATAACAGGGAATAAGGTCTCAACTACAATACGGGAGCAACAACCACGATTTAGTTCAACACAAGGGCATAGTTTTAGCCATAAACATTACAACGAACTGGTTTGCAACCAAAGGGACACAAGGAGCTACCCAGGTTCAGGCCGCCCGGAGGCTAAAAGCCCTACTCCTGCATGTCTGGATTGATGAGTTCTTCATAGTGTGGCTTACAATGGAACCTCCCGGGCAGGGTACCCGGAAGGGTTTTGGCTGGAGGTAGAAGAAGGACAGATGCTGACCCGGAGGAGATCACCTTCCTCTCTACCTTCGCAGCCCTAGTCTAGTCTTGCTATGGTTCTAGCTTGTGTTCGTCCTTGGCCCGACCTCTCTTCCTTTCTTCCTTCTCCTTCTCTTTCCCCTCCTCCACCGTGCCTTGGTCCTCCTTTTATAGGCTAAGGGGTTGCCACAGGGTCACGTGAGGGGCGTGAGGGACCTTCGGGGTGAAGGACCCTCCTCATCTAGTTTAGGGGGAGACGTGGCCTCTCCTCAGCCTAGCGTCTCCTTTGGGGTAGGTGGGAGCGTCCGCCGTGGGGGTGGACAGGAGCTGACACCACCACGGGACGTGCTTCCCGCCCGCGCTGCCTTCGCCTTGCTTCCCAAGTCTTCCGCGGTGAGGTGGAGTGCTTATCCACAGGGACGTGGGGAAGTACCCGAGAGGGAGCCTGGCCTCCTGCCGGGAACTCGGGCTCTCGGGTCCTTCCTGGCCTTCTTGCTTGATTCGGGGACCCGGAAGATCCCCAGGACTGGAGCCCTCAGTCGATGTAGGCCATGCGTGTCTTGACGGTGAACCCGCCAGCTTGACTTGAGTCTTGGTCTTGTCCATCTTCATCTTGGGCCCACATGGGGTGGACCCACTTTGGCAGTACTAGGGGAACCCCATGTTCCACTGTTGCGATAGTAGCCCCCGGGCATGGTCCCGGCGGCTCTTGCTCCAGCTGCCTAGGCCATGGCCTAAAGATAGGTCAAAGTGGGTCCCGGGCACACTACTAGGAAAACCCTTATAGGTAGGTTGCATTCTGTGGCGCACCCTTAATTGGTGAGTATATTTCTGTGGCGCACATGGCCAGGTGCGCCACAGAAAGGTATCCGGGGGGCGGGTTAAAATTTGAAAAAAAAAATCTGTGGCGCACCTGGCACGTGCGCCACAGAAAGTTGACATTATGTGGCGCACCTGGCAGGTGCGCCACAGAAAGGCGACATTCTGTGGCGCACCAAGCTTGGTGCGCCACATAATTTTTTTTTCAAATCCCACCCCCCCTGTGGATCGCCTTTTTTGTCTTGCAGGAAGTAAAAGAAAATGATAAAAAATTCAATAAATAGAATCCTTTGACATGTAGTTA
Source organism: Poa pratensis (assembly GCA_947311845.1). NCBI lineage: Eukaryota > Viridiplantae > Streptophyta > Magnoliopsida > Poales > Poaceae > Poa > Poa pratensis. Next base: position 66,509,003 of record CAMZMU010000085.1, read on the forward strand.
GGTTTGAGTGTCTAGTAGGTATAGAAAATTTGAAATATGAATTTTGACCTTTTCTGCAACAAACAGGAAAAAATTTGTAACGGCCATAACTTTTACATACGACGTCGAAATAACGCAAATAATATGTCAAAAAAATCGTGAGAAAAATCCGAGTTCGAATCCAGCTGGGTTTACCCGGTCAGCAATTCACAGATTCCTCAAATTCCAAAAGAAAAAAAGTTATTTCAAACAGACGATTTTTCGCAGCAAAATCAAAAAAATTCAAAAATTCAAAATTTTCAAAAAAAGACACAGAAATGTATAACAAAGAAGATTGTTGACTTTTCTTGACTTTTTTTTTATTTTTTTGGATTTTTTATTTTTTTGGATTTTTAAGATTTTTTGAATTTTTTTGGATTTTTTGGATTTTTTTGAAATTTTTAAGTTTTTTGAATTTTTTTGGATCTTTTGAAACTTTTGAATCTCCTTTTGAAAGTTTAGAAGGTTTTGAAAAATCTGAAATTTAAAAACACACGTTTATAACATATACATAACATATACACATACAATACTTAAGAGGATTCATATGATATATATATCAATAAGAACTTGAGTAGCACAAGGGTAGGTGAAGTGGGTGGAACTTAGAAGTTAAGCGTGCTAGGGTTGGAGCAATTCGAGGATGGGTGACCTAGCGGGAAGGTATCAGTTCAAAAAATCTGAAAATAATTCCAATAATTAGGATTTTTCATATTATTTCATATTTTGATTTTTCTGATTTTTTTTTGAAACTTTTTAATTTTTTTTTGCAGTTTTTGAATTTTTTGATTTTTCAGAATTCTGTGGCGCACCAGGCAGGTGCGCCACAGAAATGTGGATTTCTGTAGCGCACCAGGCCAGGTGCGCCACAGAAAGTGGATTTCTGTGGCGCACGCCCATGGTGCGCCACAGAAAAAAAAAATTTAGTGGTGAGGATTCTGTGGCGCACCCAGCAATTCTGGGGGTGCGCCACAGAATTCTAATTTGGTGCGCCACTGATAACCCTTCTCCTAGTAGTGGCACCTAGTCTTCCTTGCTCTGCTTCACTGATAGCCTTGAAGGTCTTGGAGTTACTCCGCTCGGGGAATAACTGCAGGGGCCCCCTCGATTCCCACGAACGGAAGAACCGAGGAGACGCTTGACAGAGGCACCGCCGTGGCTATAAAAGCGAGGCGCACCCCTGGCCTTTTCGTTCATCTTCTTCCTTTGCCTCCCCTCGTCCCGCAGAACGATGTCCGGCGAAGCAGAGACTGCCTTGTCCGATGTGTCGATGGCGGAGTCCATCTTTCGAGGAGCGGCGGAGGCACCCAGCGAAGCTGGAGCCCGAGCCACTAGAAAGGACGAGGTCGTTCCTCGCCCTCGGGTCTCCTTGGTTTTCCCCGCGGTGGGGAACATCGCCGGTTCTGCTGCCATGGAGGCATCGGTGGCGCTGGCGACCCGGAAGGACACCATCAAGATGGAGCTGTGGAAGGAGGCCGCAGGCAATCAGAGATTGATCCGCCTCCTCTGCGACCTTGACGATGTCTTCAAGGTAAGGCTGCCTTGGTTCCGGCAATACGACCCTTGGGAAGATCCTGCGCCTTGACTCGATTTCTTCCCTTCGTACAGGATGAGGAAGACATCATGGATAAGTTCGTGGACCATGCACCTCCTCTGCAGCCAGCATGTGCCGGGGTTTGCCCGGAAGTTCCCCGGCCCATGGGACCCCTGAAGATCCTGCGCGAATGCCCTCCTTCATCCCAGGCGTCCCCAGTCCGAGTTCACCCGGCAGGCAATAAAACAGAAAGACAGAGCTGCACAGCCAGGAGCCCTGAGCTGGCCTTAGTAGCATAGGCTAGATATGTATCCAGGAAAAGCTTCGACTGAATGTAATCAGAATTGTAAATTCAGAATGTAAGTTCAGATGAATGCAATCCTAGGGCTCAACTCCCGGGGTCATTTCCCAAACCTCCCTTGCACTAACGCGCCGTCAAGTTTTCTGAGGAGATCTCTTAGGTGACAAGTACTCTAACCGCCCGCACCGTAGCAGCACCCCTAAGAGCACTATGCCTTCCGGGAGTCCACTCCACAGCCACGGGTACTAGGCCAGAAGGGAAATCTGACCGTTCGCCGGGGAGGACGCATTACCCCCGCAAAGGTTCTCATCAACTGTCAAGCATGCGCAGGTTGGTGGTATATTGACTCCGAGCGAGATATTATGCCTAGAATGCAGATGCACATGCAAAGACTTAGCTGGTTTTTGCCGTGCCTTGATCTACTCTGTCCTTCCCGGGTATCCAGCTCCTGAGCCGCTCTTCAGCATCCATTCCTGTCCCGGGAGAGGCGCTACACACAACACACTTTCAGTAGGAAAAGAATGGACCCTCCCTTACATGTCGTGAAAGTGTTTCATCCGGAGCAACCCGCAAGCAAAGTTGAATGTGCATTTCTGTGTTTAGGTTCTTTAAAACACAGCACTGCCCGTTCCACTTCTTACCGCGGCAGTACGGCACGATCAGGTGGCAGCGCCTACTGATAGGCTACTCGCGCTCGACCTGTCAGCCACCGGCACCATGTCAGCCCCCTGCTTGGGGGTTGTTACGGATAACACACTTCACGACAACAAGAGAGGCTCACGGAATTGAAAAACTTATCTTTTATTCCTTGGCGACGATTCTTACACCCTTATACAGAACACTAGCCCCTTGGGCGTGCTTAGTTGACTCGAACTATCTGCGATTCATGTTCGTATTCAGGGGTAGAATTTCCGGAGATTCTCGATGTTCCAGGCGTTGCCCTCCGGCCTGCCTTTCTCGTCCTCCAGATAAACAGCTCCGGGTCTCAGGGTATGCGTCACCCGATAAGGTCCTTCCCACTTGGAGGACAGCTTGTTCATGTTATCAAGCTTCTGCTTCTTGCGGAGAACCAGGTCTCCGGGTTCCAGTACCCGTGAACGGATATGGCGATCATGATAGCGGCGGAGCCCTTGCTGGTATCGAGCAGATCGTAAGGAAGCTCGGCACCGCACCTCTTCCAGGAAGTTGATGTCATCAATCCTCCTCTCAGCTTGTGCGTCTTCATCATAGGCAAGTACCCGGGGGGATCCATGCCTGAGCTCTGTTGGCAAGACGGCTTCTGCTCCATAGACAAGGAAGAATGGTGTTTCTTGAGTGGCTCTGCTTGGTGTGGTTCTGAGGGACCACAAGACACTTGGTAGATGCTCAATCCAGTTCTTGCCCTTGTCTTCTAACTTGTCAAAGGCCTTGGTCTTCAAACCCTTTAGGACCTCCGCATTGGCTCGCTCCACTTGCCCATTGCACCTTGGGTAGGACACCGAGGCAAAACACACCTTGATTCCCAGCTCTTCACAGAAGTTGAGGAAGGATCGGCTTGTGAACTGAGAGCCATTGTCCGTTATGATTCTGTTGGGTACTCCGAAGCGGTACACGATCCCTTCAATGAACTTGATGGCTGCTTGAGCTGTCTGTCTTGGTACTGGCATCACTTCCACCCACTTTGTGAACTTGTCGATGGCCACGAAAAGGTATTCATGGCCCCCGACAGACTTCGGTATCTTCCCACGATGTCCAGCCCCCAGACCGCGAACGGCCAGGAGATTGGAATTGGCTGCAGAGCTTGCGCCGGCTGATGTATGTTCTTCGCATAGTACTGGCAGGCTTCACAGGTCTTGACTAGCTGCTCCGCATCACTGAGGACTGTTGGCCAGTAGAACCCGTGACGAAAAACTTTACCCGCCAGTGATCTTGATGCCACATGACTTGAACATGTGCCTCGTGGATGTCCCGTAGCAGTACTTGGCCTTGTTCTTGAGGGATGCAGCGGAGCTTGACTCCGTTGTCCCGTCGCCGGTAGAGCTCGCCGTCGATCATGACGTAGAGCTTGGCTTGACGAGCCACCCGCTCGGCGTCGTGATCGTCCTCCGGGAGGGCGTGCTCCATGATGTACTTGACGATGTCCCGGGCCCAGGGTGGGTGGGTTCCTTCCACCGGTAGCACCATCCGACGGAAAGAAAGCATAGCTTCCTCCGCTGGAGGGGCTGCCGGGTCTTGAGCTTCTGGGCTGGCTACCCGTGTTGTCGAGGTAGAAGGGTCGCCAGCCCCCGGCGCAGATCTTGTCGCGAGCCTCTCGGGCGGGATCGAAGGTCGCCTGAGGACCTCGATGTAGATCCCGGGAGGCACTGGTTCTTGCTTGGACGCCACCTGCGATAGCTCATCCGCGGCCGTGTTTTCTCCCCGTGGGACGTACACAGCCCGGAAGTTGTCGAAGCGCCGCTGCAGCTTCCAGACCTCTTCAACGTATGGTGCCATCTGAGGGCACGCGTACTCCTTGTTCACTTGTTTGATGACTAACTGAGAGTCACCCTTGACGACGATCTTGTTGATGCCGAGGCCGACGGCAGCACGAAGTCCTGCGAGCAGGCCCTCGTACTCCGCCGTGTTGTTGGAGATGTTCCCTTGGTAGTGCATCTGGACGACGTACTTCAGCCGGTCCCCGGTTGGTGAGGTTAGGACAACCCCAGCACCTCCTTTCCCCTTGGTGTAGGAGCCGTCGAAGTGCATGGTCCAGGCGCTAGGATCTTCCTTCCCGGGGAGGCAGGTTTCCTCTTCCGGGTCGTCGAACGCCGTCTCGGTCCACTCGGCCGTGAAATCCGCCAGCGCCTGACTCTTGATGTTGTCCGTGTGCTCGAACTTGAGACCGAAACCTTGAAGCTCCATGGCCCACCATGATATGCGACCAGTGGCAAGTGGGTTCTCCAGGGGGCTTCTTAGGTTGTACTTGGACACCACCGTGATGGGATGGCTTTGGAAGTACGGCCTCATCTTGCGGGAGGCAATGAGGATTGCCAGCAGCAGCTTCTGCATCATGGGGTACCGCTCCCGGGCGTCGCGCAGCACTGCGCTGACGAAGTAGACCGGGTGCTGCACCTTGCGGGTCGCCGAGTCCTGAGAGGGCTCGGCTTCCTCCACGTCGACGTCTTGGGGTGGGGACGATAGCCCCCGGCGAAGTCTCGTCGGAGGGAGATTCTCCATTCCCGACGGGCTCCGCTCGCTGGTGAAGGTTGCAGTGACGCCAGGATCGTGAGACCCCTGGTCACCCGGCAGCCTTTTCTTGCACGGTTGTCCCGGGAGAGTTCCCGGGTCGCTTGCCCTTGATCTTGCTTGACTTCTTCGGAGGAGCGTCACGCTCTACCACGAGCACAGCGCTGATCACCTGGTTGGTGGCAGCAATGTACAGTAGTAGGGGCTCCTTCTCTTCTGGTGCCACGAGGATTGGTGGCGAGGCGAGGTAGCGCTTAAGGGACTGCAGGGCTTCCTCGGCCTCGGAGGTCCACTCCACGGGGCCTGATTCTTGAGCAGCCTGAAGAACGGTAAGGCCCGCTCCCCAAGCCTTGAGATGAAGCGCCCGAGTGCAGTGATGCACCCGTTGAGGCGTGTACGTCCTTGACCCCCGGGGCGCCTCCATGCGCTCGATTGCCTTGATTTTGTCCGGATTCGCCTCGATCCCTCGGTGAGAGACCAGGAAACCCAGCAGCTTGCCGGAGGGGACCCCGAACACGCACTTGTCGGGGTTGAGCTTGAAGTTGACCCGGCGGAGGTTCTCGAAGGTCTCGTGCAGGTCTTGGATGAGGGAGTCCTTGTACCGGGTCTTGACCACGATGTCGTCGATGTACGCTTCAACGTTGCGGCCCAGCTGTGACCCAAGGCATGCTTGCATTGCGCGCTGGAAGGTAGCGCCGGCGTTCGGAGGCCAAAAGGCATCCGGGTGTAGCAGTAGCAGCCCTTGGGAGTGATGAAGGCCGTCTTCTCTTGGTCCTCGAGTGACATCATGATCTGGTGGTACCCGGAGAAGGCATCCAAGAAACACAGCAGCTCGCACCCGGCCGTGGAATCCACGATCATGTCGATCCGCGGCAGGGGGAAAGGGTCCTTGGGACAGGCCTTATTCAGGTCTGTGAAGTCGATGCAGAGTCTCCACTTGAAGGTCATGGGTTTCGGTACCACCACGGGGTTGGCCACCCAGCTTGGGTGGGGAACCGACCGGATGACACCAGCTTCTATCAACTTGTCCACCTCGGCGATGATGAATTCCAGCTTTTCCTTGCTTTGGTTCCGGAGAACCTGCTTCACGGGGCGAGCCCCCGGATTGACCGCCATTTGTGCTCGATCACCTCCCTTGGAACGCCGGGTAAACCTGACGCCTCCCACGCGAAGACGTCAGAGTTTTCCCGAAGGAAGGCGACGAGCGCGCTTTCCTATTTGTCGGTGAGGCGGGCGCCGATGGTGATGGAGCGAACTCCGTCGCTGGTTAGCGCCACCTTCTTGGTCAGCTGCGGATCGCCATGGAATGGCGCCTTCTTGGGGGAGTAGATGTGGAGCCCCCGGGGTGCCCTTCGCCCCCGGGGAGAGCCCCATCATCATCCTCCTGTACACCTTGAGGGATATCCGCCGTGGTTGCCACCGTCTGGTTCAGCTGGTGAACGCAGTAGATAGCATCGTCGATGTCGGCCTTGACCTTGATCACGCCCCACGGCGCCGGAATCTTCAGCATGTTGTAGGCGAAGTGGGAGACGGCCATGAACTTGGCCAGAGCAGGTCTGCCAAGTATGCCGTTGTACGGTAGCGGAGTGTCGGCGATGTCGAAGACGATTTCCTCGGTGCGGAAGTTCTTGGAGTCGCCGAAGGTGACCGGAAGGGTGATCTTCCCGAGGGGTCGAGTAACACTTCCGTTCACGCCTTGGAACACCCCGTGTCTTGCAGGCGAGACAGGGGATTTGAAGGATAGCCAGGACCTTCGCCGTCAGCAAGTTGAGGCTGGAGCCTCCGTCGACCAGCATCTTGGTGACCTTGTAGTTGTGGATGACGGGCGACACGATCAGCGGCAGGGTCCCGACCCCGGCAGTGTTTGCAGGGTGGTCTTCTGGGTCGAAGGTGATGACTTGGCTAGACCAGTCCAGGGGCTTGGACGGAGCAGAAGCAACCGCGTTCAGCTCCCGGACAAGTCTCTTGCAGGCGCCGTTGGAGGGAGGCAGAGAAGACCCTCCGTGGATGCACCCGACAACTCCCGTGACTTCTTGATACTTGCCGCCGTTGCCTCCTTGGGGAGCCGGAGCTTCCCCGTTGCCGCCGTGGGGGCCTCCGGAGTGTGTACCCGCGTCCTCCTCCACGGCCCCCGCGGCCACCGCCTCGGTACCATCCACGGCCGCCTCCGCCTTGGCGACCCGTGGGACAGTCACGAGCGATGTGCCCGGCAGTGCCGCAGTTGTAGCAACCGTCTTGACTGACCATCAGCTCGCGTTGCTCCCGGACGGCGAGGTTCTTGAGCATGCGGCAGTCCTTGAGCAAGTGGTTGCCTTCTGGATGGATGTGGCACCAGGGATCACCTTCACCTTCTTCCTCGGAAGTCGGCGCGGGCTTGGTCTTCTTCGGAAGAGGCTCGGTGACGAAGATCCGCTTGTCGGGTCAGGGTCCCGCTTCTTGTTCTTAGCTGGAGCGACCTTGTCCTCGGGTTCATCCTCCCCGGGGAACTGGCTCCTTCTTCAGCTCGAGCGCACCGATCTGCAAGCTCCTCCTTGATGCATGGGATGGTGTTCATCTTCTGGGTGAAACGCTGGATGAACTTGCAGAGAGTTTCACCCGGCAACTGCTTGAAGTCATGGAGATCACTGGGAGCCCCCGGGCGCTCGTACCCGCCTTGGAAAGCCCCCAGAAACTGCTCCTTCAGTGCCCGCCAGGAACGGATGGAGCACTTGGGAAGGTTGATAAGCCAAGTCTGGGCATCTCCCTTCAGGGCCAAGGGAACCAGTTGGCCATCATGACCTCGTCGGCCCCGGCAACCATCGCAGCAAGAGAGTAGATCTGCAGAAAGTCCCGGGGGTTCGTGTGCCGTCGTAGCGGAGAACGTCGATCTTGAATTTCTTGGGCCAGTTGAAGTGGCGGAACTCGGGAGCGAGGGCGAGGCAACCTTCGGCGAGGTCGATGCCCCGATCTTCCCGGCGGTGACGTTCTCGGCGACGCTCGATGCGGGTGCGCATATCCTCGTTCTGACGGCCGTTTGAGCACGTCACGAAGATCTGGGTTGCGCGAGGTAGACGACCCGATGGAGATGGCCTCACCGTGATCGCGGTTTAGCCGATCAGCCATCGGTGGCGCGGTGCGAGGAGGCGCCGTCTTGGCTTGACGTTCACCACGAGGCTGGCCTCACGGATCACGTGGCTTGTCTTGTGCTGCTCCGGGATTGTCGATGGTGGGGGCTTGAGTGGGTTCGACCCACGGACCACCATCGGCGAAGTCGAGGAGCCTCTCGACGCGAGTCCTCCATTCTTGGTAGACCTTGGGATCGCCGTTGCCTGGAGGGAACTGCGTCAGTGCCTTGGCAGCGACTAGAGCATCATGACGAGCTTGCACGTCCGAAGGCGAGTGCGCGGAGGTCTTGCTGTTGGATGCTCGTGGATCCCCGCTGGGGCGAACGCCGTGGTTCCCTCCTCCAGCGGTGGGCTCCTTGCCGGTGCCGTTGCAGACGCTCTTCTCCCCTGAGCGAGGAGGAGGCATGGTGGCACCCTTTGGAGCCGCCGCTCCACCAGGGCCGTTGTCCTTGTCGCGACCGTCCACTTCGTCCGGCGCTACCCTCTCCATGGGGGGCGCGGACGGAGAGACGCTCCGCCGTGCGCCAGCAGCACGACGTTCAGCGGAAGCTTGAGTGCGTGAGGGAGAGACCGGCTTGGACACCGCAGGATCTCCCTTCTTCCTTGGAGGTATGCTTGACGAAGAACTTGCCGATGAACTTGATGAAGATGAATCCAGCACTTGCGCCCCCTACCTGACACCACCACGGACGTGCTTCCCGCCCGCGCTGCCTTCGCCTTGCTTCCCAAGTCTTCCGCGGTGAGGTGGAGTGCTTATCCACAGGGACGTGGGGAAGTACCCGAGAGGGAGCCTGGCCTCCTGCCAGGAACTCGGGCTCTCGGGTCCTTCCTGGCCTTCTTGCTTGATTCGGGGACCCGAAAGGTCCCAGGACCAGAGCCCTCAGTCGATGTAGGCCATGCGTGTCTTGACGGTGAACCCGCCAGCTTGACTTGAGTCTTGGTCTTGTCCATCTTCATCTTGGGCCCACATGGGGTGGACCCACTTTGGCAGTACAAGGGGAACCCCATGTTCCACTGTTGCGACAGACTCTTTGTTTGCCTTCAAAGCTTCAATCTCCTCGTAGGCTTCCTTGGGATCCTTCCGGGTATTGAGGACTCGGTACCTGAGTCTTTCTCCTATTTCATCAATGGCGGCCCATGCAGCGCTCCTTGCTGACTCCATAAAGGAGGCGTACGGAGACTCTGAGTTGGTGAACATCATATATCCCATTTTGTTCTGATCATCACCTTTGTTCTTGTAGAGGTGGAGTTGCACCCACCAAAGCTCTTGTCCATTCTCCATCCAAGGAAAAACCTTGTAGACTGCGGGTCCTTCGAGTTCGAAACTCAGTATGAGGTTCTCCAGAGCCTTGGGGAACTCAGTGCTGCTCTCCAAGGTCATGGTCATCGCCGGGCCCTTCTTGAGTGATTCGATGAGGCTCGACATCTATAAATAAAGAAAACGTCTTAGGAGGGGGGGGGGCGTAGAAATAAAAGAATCAAGGCTAAGGTATCTCGGTGACAGGTAGGGTTTCAGTCCTAGGGTATGTTTCCTAGTTTGACGCCATTCCTAAGGTCCTTATTCTGTCTAGCAAGGTACACACAGACACGGGGCACACAGTCAACTAATGCTCACGCAAAAAGCACACCAGCAAGACACACACTCAAGCAAAAAGCATACCAGCGAATCAGCACACCAAACACCTATAGTACCAAAAGGGCACTTATCATTCGTGATAGTCGGGTAATGCAACCAAGGGTCATATCCTACCTTATCCTATGGGTTTTTGGGGTCAGATGGTTGCTGAAGTCCTCATTTCATCACCCTTGGCTTCTGCCAGAAAGCTTGGGATTCTTGATGTTGCCGATGGCGTAACGTTGTTGGGGTCGAGTCGAGGGAGTGAAGGTGATAGGGCATTCTGGTCTTGCATTCTGCACATTCCAAAGGATTTGGAGGTCTTGGCTTTGTTGTCATTGACGACCTTGGTCTTCCGGACTGTGCATCTGAAGGCTCCTTGCTGCATTGTAATTTCTTGATAACGAGCTTCTCCATCTGGGTGCTAGCTACTTAGGCCTTATTTGGGTTCATCGTCAAGCCTATACAAGTTTTGAATAGGGACAAGAGAGTAGATAAAACTCTATTTAAAATACTTGAAATTAGAGAGGCAAGATCAAGAAATTTTTGAGAATAGGTGAGGAGTGGAAACCATACTAGGCTTACATTGAAGAAAATAGATTTCTGTAGAATTAAATTTTAGCAAAATATTTCCTTCCTAAGCTAACGACCACGCTAACTAAGGTCTTCTAAGGTCAACGATGGCTCTGATACCAAGTCTGTAGGGACCCCTCAGACTACCAGTCCGAGGTGCCCACGTTATGTAAACAGATCATGATCCCAATGATCAGTGCATCGCGATCACATAACCAACATGGTATACAAATTTACATCATTCAAACGTACATACAAGTCTTACATAAATAAATAGTGGTCACATGACCAAGTCTGCATTCATCGTCACACAAGAAGAAATTAACTATGACACAGCGGAAGCTTGCGGCTAGCGTCGGCCCTCGTCACAACCAGACGCATTCCCACAGAGCAGTTGACCGGTGACACTCAGTTGGCATAGTCGTCGACATACTCCTCCTCCTCGGCATAGACCTCCTCGTAGTAATCTGGACGTTTGAATATCCAGGGACACAGCCATATAAGTACAATTACGTACTCGCAAACCACCACAAGGCTCAAGTTTTTATGGTAAATGCATTGAAAACGTTTTTCGAAAACTGGGATAGCTGATATATACGACGATAGGGCTTAATTTTCGCAAACAATGCTTCTAGACATAAAGAATACGATATCTCTATATCTTTGTTTAAAAAGAAACATTTAGAGATAGAATTCTCTCTTGTAGAAATAGCATGAGCTATCTCCGCGTTTTTAAACCATTTTCGTAGAACTTTTCGAAGACACTAGGATGGGGATACCCCCTTTTTCTTTCCACGAGATCAGACTGATTGTCTCCCCGAGACCAACCATCTTCTCTCAAATTCCGTACCTCCTAGGTACCTTTTTGATTCTTCTTTTAGTCCAAAACAGAAACCAACTTTTCTTCTTTCACCAGTCGCCCAGTGTGGCCTTTGCAACCGTCCATGACCGCGGACACGGCTATTCGAATAGTTTTACACTCTGCAGAGGTGGTGCACTTTCACCACACCAAACGGTCATTCCGCCGTGATCAGCCACGGTCCGCAATACGACAGTATGCGGGGGTTCGGATAACCAGATCAAAACTTTTCACTATGTCCACACTAGTACAGAGAACTCTCAATAGGTTTGTTCCCCTCGGCACCGTGTGCTCCACTAGACCCCTGGTCTCTCCCGGGACGCCACACCGCCACGGCAGGGGACCCAACGTAAACGTCCGGCTGCGGATCTTCCCGCAGTGTATTGCCTCATACAGACGACAACCCGGCTTCGAGGGCCTCGCCCTTATAGAGTATGAGATCCTCCGCACTAAAGTGGACAAGCTTCCGGCTAAGCCCTACCCATCTCAGGTAGTGTGGTTGCCCGGGTTAATTGTTCAGGCGGCAGCAGGGACTTCGTAAACAAACCTCCATCTCCGACTGCTCCCAGCAGCTCGGGTTTTCGTAAATCCACCGAATGCTCCCAGCACTTCGGGTTTTCATAAACATCTCCATTTGCTCCTAGCAACATGGGTTTTATAAAACACTTTCTCGCCGATCGCTCCCAGCGACTCGGGTTTGTTTCCGAAAACATTTTATCAAAATCCAGGCTCCCATCCTAAAGTTTTGAGGTAAGAGTATAAGGATATACTACTAGAAAATACAATCTTCTTGATAGCGCCTTCAGTAGAAGGCTTCTCAAGTAAAGTCTTATTTTTATAAATCCTATTATATACTAGTAGATATATCTTTGGCCAAACCATAATTTTGAAAAATAGTTTTGGGGTGGCAAAATGCCACATAATAGATAAAACATGCATTATTTTATTTCGAAAACAAAACATGCTTTGTACAAATAGTAGGAGTTCAATAGGGTGTTGAGGTGGCTTGCCTGGCTTGGTAATATGTCCTTGGTCTAGATCTTGATGTTCCTCAGGTTCACTCCTTACTTCTAGTTCCTTCCCGATCGTATCTAACGTCGTAAACAGGAAAAAGAGCAACACTCAAAATACAAGACAATGCCACAAGGACATAACAAACAGCAATCAAAAGCAGGCAATTTTACTTAGTTAAACATCAACAAGCAACAAGTCCATGTAGCTAAGACCAACAACAAACACACCTGAGAAAAAGTACACAACAAATCTAATTGTTAACAGGTAGTTTTAACTAAACACTAAAGCAAAACACCCATTAGGGTGATTAGATTATTTAACATGGGTTGCTATATTAGTTCAGGAAATACTTCAGACAAAAGTATCTTAATATGCATGCATTAACACTAGCATCTAGCACACTCACATGCAAGCATGTTACTAGCTCTAGGAACACATACTATTAAGTAGTAAATCAACCAATAAAGATTAACACACCACTGCTCACACAAGTTGTTGCTTAAGAGCTAAATGGTGCAGGTGAGTTATTTAATAGAACACCACAAACATTGCCGCAAAGGAGCGGGTTGACAACAATCTAAAGTAAACCAACCACACTACAAGCATTACAAAACGCAAAGCAGCTACTGGATAATATCTAACACAAGTAACAATCACATACATAGCATCCAATAAAATTGGTGCAACACCTAGGGAACATGATGAATTATGTTAAATTCAAAGGTGAATTGCACCACAATACGTTTAGGAGGTTGGAACATGTTATTAAAAGTTAACTTAAGGTTCTGGACTTACGATAGATTAAACACATAACATCCACATTAATTCAAACAAAACAGAGAATAAAATTATTACAAATATTTGGTTGCATAAGCCCTGTTTTGGGAGATTAATTACCATGCTCAGAATATAGCACCTAAAAATAAACCCTTATACCACATACCACAGTACACCTAGTAAACATATGAAGCCGTGAGAATTGGATTTGCACAAAAATCTACTTTCATTTAAGAATTAAAAAATCCTTCAAGTGCTACTGGTCCTAAAACTAAAATGACTGTAGATACTGTTTTTAGGAATCTCCTGCATGCAAAGTTAATTTCTATGGATAGGTATTGATTTTAGCTTGCTGCAGAAATTGGATTTACTCCATTTGGATAATCCTAGCTCAAGATATCCTATTTTAAGTGGAAAACAATCATTTTACTAAATAATATGTATCGAGCAAAATATCAAATATTTTTGTAGGAAACTAGCACTGCACGTAAAAGAAAACACAAGGCTACTCCACAAAAATACTCCTAATCAGTTTTCACAAACAGATCTAGCATAAACAAATAAAACTAAACACATGCAAATAACAGAAAATAAAAAAAATTCTTTTTCAAGTGTAATAACCCACTGTTTATGAAAATAATTCACCAAGTGCAAAATATAAGCTGGAAAATTCTACCAAGCTAGGAAATAAAAGCTACTACCCATATCTAACACAAGCAATTGGATTTACTTCAAAAAGTAATTTTAATAAAGAATTAAAAATCATCGAAATGCCACTGTTGTCAATTTTAAACTTAATAGAACTTTAGTTTCACAAATCTCCTGCATGCCTGGCTTATAGATCTAGATAGGTACTCTCACTAGCTTTCCAGAGAACCAAAGTTTGCAAGATTTGGATCTGTAAAACTCAAGTTATAAATTAAATACATAAAAAGATACTTTTTACAAGATTAGATCTAGCACACACATAAAAACATATTTTTGAAGAAGGCCAATGCCACACGGTTAAGAAAACTCATAGCATCTTTACACAATTTGAATCAATCAATTTGCATGTCTAGATCTACCAGAAAAGAATTAAAGCTGCACTTGTATTTCTCTGGAAAAATGAGCAGGAAAAGATTTAACAGAAAAAAGAAACAGACGGGCCGATCTGGCCCGAACTCGGCCGAGAGAGCTGGGCCGGCCCACGCTGCTCCACGCGCGAGCGAAGGGCTGCGCGGCCGCTGGATCCAGATCGGAGGGTGAGGATTAGATCTGGGCAGTTTGAACTGGAGCCGTAGATTAGAAATCCGACGGCTCGAGGTCGTCTTCCTTCTCGCGACGGAAGCAGTGCGGGAAGAAAACCTAGCCTCGACTTCGAGCTCGAGGGGCTCACCTAGGGGTGCTGCAGGACGAAGGAGAGGTTCTAGGCGGATGCGGAGAGCTTGGGGATGTCGAGGGTTCCACCGGTTCCTCTCGGCGGGCTCCCAGCGAATGGCGTGGTCGAGGACGTCCACGTCGGGCACGGCTTGGCAGCGGTGGCTTCGGTGGCCCTGCAAGCAAATGGTGTTGTCTCAGAGGTAGGTCAAGGTGCGGGAAACAAGTAGGGGCAAGAATGGCAGGCTGAGAGGGATGGTGGAGGTGGCGAGCTTGCTCGGAGTCCACGGACCCGAGCGTCGAGTCCACCTCGAAAACGAGCAGAGAGGAGAGAGAGCTTGCTCGGCCCCACAGGGAGGTGGGAGAGTGGGGTGAGAGGAGTGTGAATGGCAAGGTGGGAGAGGGAGAGAGGGACTCGGGGTCCTTTAACCGAGATGGTGGCCGGCTAGGGTTCATGGCATGGGCAGAGGGAGAGAGAGGGCTCGGGCTGGGGTTGGCTGGGGAGGGCGGTGCTGCAATGATGCTATGCACCACTGGACATCTTTGGACACTAGCAAAACGGCTGTAGTCGTTGGAGGGAGTGGAGTAAATGGAGAAGTTGTCACCTACACGCCATGTGTTCGACATAACATCCAGACCAAGAAAAGAAAAAGAGAGGGGAGGATCTAGGGTTAGCCAGAGGCAAGGAAAAGGGTCCAGAAGGTGAGTGGGGATCCATGACACGTCCTAAATTAGGAGTTGGGGGGGAGAGGGGGTGTTAGTTTTAGATATAGGTGACATTTGGGCTGATTAGACTAAGCCACAAAACAAAGATGGATTAGTCAATCCTTTGACCAGAAAATTAAGAGACAAGATGTTTTGGATAAGCAGGGACATAGGTGCAGCATTTAGTTTAAGAGCTTAGGTCAAAGGGGGCTAAAAAACAACTAGGTACAAAATGTCAACTTCTAATCTATAACACAACATAAGGCCACCTTATAATGTAGCACTCAAAACAAGCAAAGATTAGCGATTAAACATTTTTGTAAATTTTGAAGAAGGCTATATATGGAAAGTAGAGGTGATGTAGGTCATGCTAGAAGTTTTGTATTTCCAAAAAGATCAAAAGTAACACAAATGGTGAGGCTCTAGAAATGCTAAAAATTACCAGGGGTAAAGATAGCTATGCACTATTTAGAAATTTCTTGTTTGAAGTATTTTGACACAAACAACATACAAATAGGTAAACATGTTTCAAGCATGCAAAACACAAAGGCTAAAAAACAACTAGGTACAAAATGTCAAATTCTAATCTATAACACAACATAAGGCCACCTTATAATGTAGCACTCAAAACAAGCAAAGATTAGCGATTAAACATTTTTGTAAATTTTGAAGAAGGCTATATATGGAAAGTAGAGGTGATGTAGGTCATGCTAGAAGTTTTGTATTTCCAAAAAGATCAAAATTAACACAAATGGTGAGGCTCTAGAAATGCTAAAAATTACCAGGGGTGAAGATAGCTATGCACTATTTAGAAATTTCTTGTTTGAAGTATTTTGACACAAACAACATACAAATAGGTAAACATGTTTCAAGCATGCAAAACCATCAAACAAATGTCAATGTCTCCAATTCAAGCAATAACCATTCACTTGATACAAACAATTCTACATGCCACTCAAAGAAATACACACTCAAGGCAACAATTTAAGCACATGTCAAATAGATAAAACACAAAGACAAATGGATAACTAACCACACTCTTAAGATAAAACAAATATATTAGTGAGGTGGTGATCAATATAATTAAGACGAGATTTTGAAGAAAGAGGGTTAAACCACTTCTTAGTACTAGTTTTCCAAAGAAATATTGAATTAAGAGTTTTGAAATAAGAGTTGCAAAAACTTGCAATGTATTAAACTCAAAGCATACAAGGACTCATGATATGGTCCTTTATAGTTTTACCAACAAATAACTTTTGGAAATAATTTTGTTTTCTCAAAATAATAGGTCTTTAGGTAGTTGCTGATATCAAAAATAGAGTTTGTTAAAAATAAGATGGGAGGAGATATATGGAATATTCCTTTGGTCACAACAAAGATTAAGAGGAAATTTTATACTAGGTTGAGTTCGAAGTTTGATAATTAGAGATGTCATCAATACCAACAGCAAACCTCAACAAGTCAAACAGAGTAAACATGAGTGAAACACAATCAATAAACAAGACAATTCAAAAAGTTTTTGTTGGTCCTAAATTTTGGGTCTTTTGTAATTAAGTTTTTCTGGCTTCCAAAATTTGGGACGTTACACATATGGCCAAGGAAACAAAGGTGAATTACCCACCTAAAAATATTATCTCCTCTAACCCATCTCTATTGGATTGTGTTGAGGATGTAGGGAAAAATGAAGGAGAGGACAAGATTACTCTCTTTGTGAGCAAGCTCCAAGGTCCAACCAAGAAAATGGTTGAGGCTCTCATGTATTAATATGGAGAAGCCAAGAACCTCCTTGAGGAAAAGGAGGTTAGGATTTGTGAGCTCGAAAGGCATGCATGTGATCATGCCGATAAAATTGGTGAGCTAGAGGATCAACTTGTTGAGGAACAATTGTTCCGGGAGCAACCTGAGGAGACACAAGCCAAGGATCTATCCAAGGCACAAGAAACTCGTGAAACCTCTATTCAAATTGTGAGTGATCTAAAAATTAAAAATGAGGAGCTTGTAGAGAGTCATAACAAACTCTTTGAGAGTTTTGAGCAACTTAGGGAAACCCACAAGGTGACCTCAAGTGAGCTCACTAAGCTCAAGGAGTCATACGCTAAATTACAAGCTCAATACATCTATGCTAGCTTCACCACACCTCATAAAGATAAAGATGCAAATGCTTGTACCTCTAACCCTTTATGTGTGAAGACATCTCTTATTGAGGAGAACACTAGGTTGAAGGCCCAACTTGAGAAGGGTCTAGCCACTTGTATCCAAGGGGAGAAGAACCTCAATGATCTTTTGAGCAATCAAAAGGGAGTGGTTGGCAAGGAAGGACTTGGGTTTACACGTAAGTCCAAGAAGGTCAACAACAACAAGAAGAAGAAGCCTACTTCCCCTTCCAAAGATATTGTTTTTGTGAAGGAGGGGGAGTTGGCCAAGAGGAATGCCAACCCCATTGTGGGTAGTGATGCCACTAGGGGAAATGCCACTCACAATAGCTTTGCGGGAAAATATAGCTCTTCATATGTTCTTATGAAATCTAGAAATGGTTATGTTTTTGCTAAATATGTTGGTACTTAATATGGAGATGATTATCACTATGCTATTTGGGTTCCAAAGACCCTTGTGACTAACAAAAGAGGACCCATTCAAAAATGGGTACCTAAATCAAAGACTTGATTTCTTGTAGGGCTTTACTTCCGGTGGATCTTCATGGCTCATTGATAGTGGGTGTTCATCTCATATGACCGGAAGCAAAGAGTTGGTAAAGGGCTTATTGAATCAACTACTCTCATTCTCTCATGTCACCGTTGGAAACAGTGCAAGGCTTAAGGTATTGGGATATGGCAAAGTAGTGATCACTCCGAAATTAACCATTGAGAAGGTCCTCCTTGTTGAATTCCTTTCATATAATTTACTTTCCGTAAGACAATTATGCAAGGTTGGGTACACCGTTATCTTTAATAAATACCACGTGACCAGCCTTTTCACACAATCTCTTAAAGTAGCCTTTGTTGGATTTGTTGAGAACGATTTGTATTTGGTCGATTTCTCGAAAGAGACCACTCAAATTGCAACTTGTCTAATGGCTAAATCCGACAAGGGATGGCTTTGGCATCGCCGGCTAGGCCATGTCGGTATGAGAAATTTACAAACTCTTGTAAAGGGTGGACACGTGGTAGGACTAACCGATGTTAATTTTTCCAAAGATCGTCCTTGTAGTGCTTGCATAGCCGGAAAGATGCATGAAAAGAATCACCCCAAGAAGACCATTATCTCCACTAAGAGGCCTTTGGAGCTCCTTCATATGGATCTTTTTGGGCCTCCCACATATGATAGTCTTGGTGGTAAGAAATATTGTTTGGTGATTGTGGATGATTATTCAAGATATTGTTGGACTTTCTACATCAAGAGGAAGAGTGAAACCCAAAAGATATTCATTGAATTTGCAACCCTAGTTCAACGCCAATATGACTCCAAGATTTTAGCAATAAGAAGTGACAATGGTACGGAGTTTAAGAATTACACTATGGATGATTTCCTAAGTGGGGAGGGCATTCAACACCAATATTCCTCTGCATATACTCCCCAACAAATGGTGTCACTGAAAGGAAGAACCACACTCTTATTGATATGGCAAGAACTATGTTGGCTGAATTTCATTCCCCATATAACTTTTGGGCCGAAGCCATCAACACCGCTTGCCACTACTCAAACTGGCTCTTCTTTCATCCTCTCATGGAAAAGACACCATATGAACTCCTTACCGGTAAAAAGCCAAGTGTCTCTTACTTTCGAGCCTTTGGTTGCAAATGGCATGTTTACATTAAAGGTTGCAAAATTGCTAAATTTGAGTCTAGATCTTTTGATGGTATTCTTGTTGGATATGCCGCAAACTCTCATGCTTATAGGGTCTACAACATATCCACCGGATGTGTTGAAGAGTCTATGGATGTGGAGTTTGACGAGGATAATGGCTCCCAAGCGGGACATATTGATCATGATGATGTAGGTGATGAAGCTCCATCTCAAGCCATAAGAACTATGGGCATAGGAGAACTTATTCCTATTGAAGAACCTATCGTTGATACTCAAGAAGAAGGAACAAGTTCTTCTCAAGTTGAGACATCCACATCAACAATTGATCAACATGCAACTCTAGTGGTGAATAAGAACATCATGAACCGACAACTCCAACAACTCCAGTTAGGGTTGACCATGAACAAGATGAAGGCAATGATGAAGATATTTGTGTTGGTGAAACAATTGGTCAAGCCATGGAACGCCGGGTCATCCGGCGTGCATCAAAATTGGATTATCAACAACACTTCAAAGAGAATATCCTTGGAAGTATCCACAGGGGTGTGTCCACACGCAATCAATTATTTAACTTTTGTGGTCATGTCTCTTGTTTGTCTAGCTTAGAACCTCTCAAGGTATATGATGCTCTTGAAGATATGTGTAACATTCCAAGTTTTTCAAAAATTTGAAAATTCTGAAAAATCAAAAACTTTTTGAAAACTAAATATATTTTGATTTGCAAATTTAAAATCATGCATGCATTCATCATCTTCTTGTCTTGTTTGCATTTGAAATTTCAAAAGTTGGAATATTATTTCCACTTGAAAACATATTTGAGAAAATGTTTTAAAGGGGCATATTATGCTCTATATAATATTTTGATTTCTATAATTTATTTGCTCTATTTTAAAATTTGGTTTTGATTTGATTACATTTATTTGAAAAATAAGTTTAAAATAGCGATTTTTCAATAACTACGTTTGTGGTTTTTATTTATTTTAATAAGCCACAAATGATTTTATGTAAAAACCCTATTTAAAAATGGACATAAAGTGTCAATTAAGCAATTATGCAATATTTTAAATTTATAATTTTGAAATATTTTGGAAAAGTGTGCATGAATATTTTAAATGAAAGATATTTTTTACAAATTTTGAGAAACTAGTTTGAAGTGTTTTGGACTTTTAAAACAGAAGTTATGAAAGAAATACGAAAAACCAGAAAAAGAAAGAAAAATGGCTGACGTCCGCGGTGACGTCAGCGTCGTCTTCAAGCTCCAGAACGGACGGAAATCACGCCCACGACCATTGAATTTTTGCCGTTTCTTTCCGAATTGATTCCCGACGTTTTACTCCACCAAATCACGTGCCGTTTCTTCCTGATAAAATACGTCGACCTCCTCTCTCCTTGGCCACCAAAAGCCCCCTCCGAGAGCCCCTAGGCTGCCCTAATTTTGGCCACCATTGCCGCACGTATGCCCCGTTTCCGAAAACGCCCGAGTTGATTTCTTCTCTTAAATTCGGAGGATTTACTCCACCGTTTCCTTCCCCGTTTGGTTCTACTTAAGCCCCTGATCCTCCTCTTTCATTTGCCCCTAACACGAGAACTCGGGAGCCACCAGGCTGCTCGCACGCACCCCCGGCGATCCGCCACGGCCGCCGGCGATTTCTTCAAACACCGGTGGATTGAGTAGACCCCAAGCCCTCTCTCAACTCCCGTTCTCTTTATTTTTGTCTTGATCATCGTTTTGACGTGGTGCGGTAATTGTTCGTGCCCCAGATCGAGCTATCCGTCGTCAACCGAAGCAAGCCGCCGCCGTCTTCCACTCCGGCGGGCGATTCCAGGAAGAGAAGGACACTCAGGAGACCGCCACCTCGCTACCGCGACCGCCTCATCGTCGTCTTCGTCGTAGTATGATCGGTTCTTCCCCGTAGACAGTAGATCATCGGGAACGCGCAATGCCGTGCGTGTCGCCGCCGCGTTCGTGCGCTCCGGCTAGTTTCCCGGCGAGTAGCGCCGCTCTGTTTTTAGTCTGTTAGATCTAGGCCGTTAGATCTAATTCATACGGTTAGGATTAGATTACTTAACGTGAAGAGGTACGGGTAGATCTGGATCGTCAGATCCAGATCTAATGGCTCCGCTTTATTTCCTTTCCGAATCGGTACCGGCGAATCACAGAAGGCCACATCAGCGTCCAGTCAGCGCCTAGTCAGCCTCCAGTCAGCGCCTTGTCAGCATCCAGTCAGTGGAGCCAGCCAATCAGAGATCGCCGCGTGGACAGGATCTTCTGAGAATTTTCCGAATTTGTTTTAATTGGCAGTTTTGTAGGAAACCCCCTATAACTAGTTTTATCATATCTTTTTCTCTGTTTAGCCAAATTCAAATATTTTTATATAGTTGAAATCCTTAGAAACAGTAGAATCTTTTGGTTGTATTAGTTTTCTGTTTTGTCAAACTTAGATGTATTCAAATTTTAAATGTGAAGTTTGAGTATTTTTGACATAACTTTAGTTTAAAAATAGCTTTTTGAGTGAATCCAATTGCATTGGATTTTTTTAGTTGCCCTCTGTCCAGAGAAACTCCTCCCATATTTTTGTTAAGTAATTTGTTTAACAGTAGCTTCGAAATTGTGTTTATTCCCTTTTTGGGAATAATTTTTGTTTAGTTGTTTTATTAAAAATTATTTTAATTTCATTTTGACTTCATGCATGTTTTATTAAAACAGAATAGTTAGTATAACATTTTTTTGTGTTTTATTTAGCATTTCATGCATATCATATTTTATTGTATGGTTATTATTGTTTGTATGTTTATTTGTGGCTTGTTTTATGTGTTAGACTTTTCGGAGGCACCCGAGGACTTTTGCAACTGATACTCCTGCTCTTCTTGCTGCCAAGGCAAGTGGCACATTCATAAAATTCCTAAGTATTTTTGTCTATGCGTGACTTAGTTTATTTTTCCTTAAGCATATGTAGGTGTTACTAGTATTGCTATGCAAGACATGTTTAGAATAGCACCCCTATTCCTATGTGTCTAGTAACCTATATAATAACTTAGTAGATATTAGCGTTGCTACGCTGAAAATATTTTATAAAAGTAAAGGGATGAAAATTCTACTAAGTTAATGAAACACCTGGGTGGATGTGGCATGTGGATGGAGGTTGGAGTTGAGTGGCTGCTTAGGCTCATTTAGGTGAGTGCACCTGGATTAGACCCAGGCTCATTTAGATGAGTGAACCTGAGTACGTGCACTTGTGGATTGCCACCCAGGGACAAAGGGATTTGAAGTTACTCCAAGTGAAGATTGCTTCCAGTGTAGCCATTGGTCATATGGGCTCTGTCTTGATGGATTAAGTTTTGTGGACTCATCCCGGCTTGACAAGTAGATGTAGAGGATGTAGGTGGAACAAGTCAAGCTAGTATGGGATGGGAAAATGCTTCTGAAAAATCTCGTCTCAATCTTCTCCTTTTCCTTATCACTAATGGAGTGTAGAGGATAGTTTGGTCTGATTGGGTCTAATGGTGAACATGCACAACCTCTCGAGAGTCTCGAAACTAAGTACTTAGCCGTGTCCCTGGTTATGGACAATTCTGAGCAGCTGATCAAGGACGTCAACGGAGGATCCCAACATTCCAACTTCTCAAGTAAATTTTTTTGAAGGGCGAACAAGAGTAGAAAAGATACCCAGTGTATAAGGACTTGTCCCACAAAGACACCGGATATGCTGGGATTGTCTCATAGGTCCAATTGGAAAGGACACCGAGTGTATCAGGACTTGTCTCACAAGGACACCGGATATGCTAGGATTGTCTCATTTTCTTGTTGGAGAAAGAAAATGATTTCAAAGGATAGGAAAAAGTTGGCTTTAGGCAAAATAGCCTTTGAACTCCACCAGCCAAATATGCATATAGGTTATTTGAGTTATTCCACTAAGTGTCCACAGAGGGTCACTTGCCAGTTCCATTTTATATGGTTCTGACCCACCTTGTTGCAACATTTTTCCTGTTGCAGGTTGTTCCGACGATGAGTGAGGTTTCGTTTAAGGGTTTCGAGTCTACAACCAACATGTTTCTCCTGTGGCACATGAAGATGATGGAGACTCACTGCTAATTTTATTTCCGCTGCTTTACTCTTTCAAAGCTAGCTTCGTGCTATGCAATTTGTAATGGATATTTTCCTAAGTACTGGATCCACGTGTAATAATTGATACTTTGTTGTGATATTTCATCTTAGACTGTGTGTGCAAACGAATCGATCCAGGGATTTGCACTATACACAAGGACTTGCCAATTTTTAAGTGCAGGTCCGCTACAGATGGTATCAGAGCCAAGTTGCCTGTAGGTTCTAAACCCTAGGTTCGGATAGAAATAGGTTTTGACCATAGGATTGAAAATCTATTTTTATTCAGTTTTCTAAAAACAAATTTTTTCATTTTATCTTTTCTGGTACCCTCATCTACTATCTACCTTCTGAAATTATCTTCTCTTATGCTAGATAACCATGTCCTCAAAGTCTGAGTGTGCTGCTTCATATGCAATTCTACGAGTCAACCCGAAGCACTACATGCAAGACCATTGAAGAACTTGGAGAAATACTTGGATTTAGAGTCCAAACACTTGGAAGATTTTGAAGAAAGTTGAAGAAGAACTTGAAGCACTCAAGATGGAGATAGACTAGAGACCACCACTTAATTAGAACAACGATATCGTGTTAGTGTATTGGTCATATCAACTTATGTTGTATGGCAATACTAGTTTATTTTTGAACCATGTTGTTTGTTGTTTGTTAGATGTTGTTTGTAAGATGAATTGCCTTGATCTGCTGTGTTTGGGTAGGATTCTTCCTTAGTATCTTTCTATCTCCACTCATTCATGCTAAACCAAACCAAATGCCTTATCCTTTTTGACAACAAGTATCCGAGGACCAGTTCCCTATGGTACTACCGGCCATTCAACAGAGGAATGCTTCCCAACTTTGGTTACTTCATTGTGTGAAGGAACAATCACATCCTTGCTCCATGCCATGTCTATCTTTGGATACAACAACTGAACCAACAAGAAGGGACTGAAATGTGCAACTGAAGTAATTACAAGAAGATATGAGAAGTCTATCACATCAAGGAGGAGTCTTGAGAGACATACCTACAAGAGAGGCGATGATGAACAGCCTAGACCATAGAATGGTAATATATATAACCCTATGTTAGGAAAGTGTTGGCGAAATGTATGATATAAGGTGAGGATAAACACAAACCAAGTTTCAGAGGTAACCTGCAATGGAAGTTTTTGCCTACCATGAGAGTTACGTTAGTTGAAGGTAAGCTGGAAGCTGAGAATTTGAAGCCACAGAGGACAACAAGTGAGTTATGATAATGCGGTTGTTGTGAAATCCTCTCATCCTGGTCTTCTGATTGACCCATGGAGTGACCCTTCAGTATCAAATGAAGTTCAATGGACTTCGGTTATTCTACAGCTCTACCGTGAAGGAAAGTTCTACTCAAGGATTCAAGACCTCAAAACCAACCAAAGGATGCTGCTACATGATGTACAAGAAAAGTCATGACAATGAAAAATATTCAAGGGCTAAAGACAACAATTCTAGAATACCCAGAAAAATTTCTTTTAAGGGTGGTAGCCACCCAGATATCCCAGTCACAACCTTTTGCTAGCCTTCTCGAATCTCGAGGACGAGATTCCTTTTAAGGGTGGTAGTCTGTAACATTCCAAGTTTTTTAAAATTTTGAAAATTCTGAAAAATCAAAAACTTTTTGAAAACTATATATATTTTGATTTGCAAATTTAAAATTATGCATACATTCATCATCTTCGTGTCTTGTTTGCATTTTAAATTTCAAAAGTTGGAATATTATTTCCACTTGAAAACATATTTGAGAAAATGTCTTAAAGGGGCATATTATGCTCTATATAATATTTTGATTTCTATAATTTACTTGCACTATTTTAAAATTTGGTTTTGATTTGATTACATTTATTTGAAAAATAAGTTTAAAATAGCGATTTTTCAATAACTACATTTGTGGTATTTTTTTATTTTAATAAGCCACAAATGATTTTATTTAAAAACCCTATTTAAAAATTGACATAAAGTGTCAATTAAGCAATTATGCAATATTTTAAATTTATAATTTTGAAATATTTTGGAAAAGTGTGCTTGAATATTTTAAATGAAAGATATTTTTTTTACAAATTCTTAGAAACTAGTTTGAAGTGTTTTGGACTTTTAAAACAAAAGTTATGAAGGAAATAAGAAAAACCAGAAAAAGAAAGAAAAATGGCTGACGTCAGCGGTGACGTCAGCGTCGTCTTCAAGCTCCAGAACGGACGGAAATCACGCCCGCGACCATTGAATTTTTGCCGTTTCTTTCCGAATTGACACGCACCGTTTCTTCCTGATAAAATACCTCGACCTCCTCTCTCCTTGGCCACCAAAAGCCCCCTCCGAGAGCCCCTAGGCTACCCTAATTTGGGCCACCATTGCCGCACGTATGCCCCGTTTACGAAAACGCCCGAGTTGATTTCTTCTCTTAAATTAGGAGGATTTACTCCACCGTTTCCTTCCCCGTTTGGTTCTACTTAAGCCCCTGATCCTCCTCTTTCATTTGCCCCAAACACGAGAACTCGGGAGCCACCAGGCTGCTCGCACGCACCCCCGGCGATCCGCCACGGCCGCCGGCGATTTCTTCAAACACCGGTGGATTGAGTCGACCCCGAGCCCTCTCTCCACTCCCGTTCTCTTTATTTTTGTCTTGCTCATCGTTTTGACGTGGTGTGGTAATTGTTCATGCCCCAGATCGAGCTATCTGTCGTCAACCAAAGCAAGCCGCCGCCGTCTTCCACTCCGGCGAGCGATTCCAGGAAGAGAAGGACACTCAGGAGACCGCCACCTCGTTACCATGACCGCCTCGTCGTCGTCTTCGTCGTAGTATGATCGGTTCTTCCCCGTAGACAGTAGATCATCGGGAACGCGCAATGCCGTGCGTGTCGCCACCGCGTTCGTGCGCTTCGGCTAGTTTTCCGGCGAGTAGCGCCGCTCTGTTTTTAGTCTGTTAGATCTAGGCCGTTAGATCTAATTCGTACGGTTAGGATTAGATTACTTAACGTGAAGAGGTACGGGTAGATCTGGTACATCAGATCCAGATCTGACGGCTCCGCTTTATATTTAACATACACCTCCATATACACTAGCCACTAGAGATGCTCTAAGGCTAGGAAATAGGGAATCAATTTTGGACATTTGAGACGAGAAGAAGAGGGGAGGAGAGGAGAGTGGTGTTTTATGTGGGGAAGGAACGGCGGGGGCGGGCAAGGGGTTGCACGCGTTGTGCCACCATTTTAGATGTGCGTGTGTGTGTGTGTGTGAATGTGACAAAGTAATAGGAAGATAACACACTGATCTCTAGGACCCTGGAGAGAAAACTTCCCGTGCTGCTCGCGTAAGCAGCTCCGGAGGCCCCCAAACCCTAGAAAAAAGCACCCGCGGGGCAGCTCACGCCGGCCGCTATCGGCGCTCGCGGTGGCGGTCGCGCCCGGCTGTCAATGGAGGCGGGCGAGGAGGGTGCTCCCCGTTGGGTTCCCCTTCGCGCAGAGGAGAGGCGACAAGCGGGCGACGCCGGTGGTGTTGGTGAGAGCGATGAGCGCGGCTGGGCGGGGCGGAGGAGGTGACGGCGGCGCGTCGGGTAAGCACAACGGCAATTCCACGGTGGTGGCAGCACCCGGAGCCACCGGAGGGAGGAGTAGTGGCTCGGGCCGGATCTGGACAGAGAGGGTTGCCTAGCATCTGTGTGTGAGTGCCCAGTCTTGATCTGGAAATGCTGGCGTGACGGGTGCTCTGGTCCTAATCTACGTGGAGGTCTCCAGGAGTGGTGGGTAGGGTGGTGCGGTCTGGCGGCCGCCTCGACGTGGAAGGGTCAGGGGCCCCGACCATTCGAGCTCTACCGCCCCTGTGCCAGGTCTGTTGCCGTGGGGTAGCCATGGGGGCTGCCGGTGGTTGACTGATACGTCTCAAACGTATCTATAATTTTTGATGTTCCATGCTTGTTTTATATCAAATGACACATATTTCTGTTATAGTTTTATATCGTTTCATGCATTTATTGGACTAACCTATTAATAGTTGCAAAAGTGCACATTGTTCTTGTTTTACACTTTGATGTGTAGGAATTGAAAAGAACGCAAAAAAAGCCGAGTTGGAGTTGGACTTTGATCTTCTGAAATCTGTAACCACCAGACAGTTTTTAAAGATTTCCCCGATACGACCCAAAGATGACATCAAATGGAAAAAGCCTACTCGCGAAAGTTTTTGGAAATTTTCCGCTGATCGCAGTGGAGTCGGACATCGCCCAAAACGGAGCCCGTGGGCTCCAGACGACCCCTGGGCGCAGCCAGAAGTGGGGCCGCGCCGGGGTGGCGTCTGGACGCCTCCTGCACCGCCTCGCGCCGCCCTTCAGACTATATATTCACCCGTCAAAAGAACCCTAACCCCAGAAGGATTTCTCCAGAAACAACTCCGACCTCCGCCGCCACCAAAAACCCTAATTCGGGGGATAGAAGTCTCTGTTCCGGAACTCTGCCGGGATGGGGAATTGCCCCCGGAGTCATCTTCATCGCCGTTGCTGCCTCCCATGATGCGCCGGGAGTAGTCCTTCATCGAGGCTCAGGGCTCATGCCGGTAGCTATGTGGTTTATCTCTCTCTCTCCACTACAACCAAACTGACTTTTTGTGACACGGTATTACAACCAAAGTATTGAAAGTTTGTAAAAAAGGATAATGTACTTTTTTGTACATGTGGATGGATAGTTCGAATGGTACATTCACGTGTGCAGTTCATTTGAGTACCACATGTGCACGCATAAATAACAAAATTACATGTAGGTCCATGTTGGAAAATTTCTAAATAGGGTAATGTACTTTTTTCTGCATGTGGATGGCTAGTTGGAGCGGTACAAACATGTGTGCACTTCATTTAAGTACCACATATGCACGCAAAAACAACAAAATTACATGTAGGTACAAGGAGTTCATGTTTGTTAATTTTAGATCATCTATAACATTCACTAAGTAGCACGTAAATTCAGAAATTACTTTCATATATAAAAATAACAAGATTACATATAACACTACACAATTTTCACGTAGAAGATTTCGCAAGTAAAAAAAGTTTGACGTACAAATAACCGTGCGGTGGAACAATGCACCTTTGCTAAGATGAAGATGGACGACTATGGACGAACGGTTTGCTAAGATGTTTGGTTCTTTTTTGTCAGGTTATCCCCTGCTACTCCAGAGTTGCTTTTCTTCAGAAGCACTATATAGCCAAGTTTCAACTTTGCCACTTCCAAGCTACTCTCGTTACCAATGAGGGATTCTCATTCCTTGTTGTATGTACCAACAAAATGGGTTTCACCTTTATTACTGGTAGTATTTGGAAAGAATTTTCTAGAATCTACTCTCTGGAAGTTGGACGGGATCTACATTTTTTTATTAGCAACCATTTTCCGGAGGCTCGTGTTAAGCCTGAAAACCTACCAATCACACATCCAGGTAAGTTTAAAGCTGGATGCATCTTCTGTTATTCTGCATTTTGTAATGATAATATGAGTACTGCTCTGATCATTTATTCTTAGTTACTGAACTTTAATCTTACAGCCTACTTTGATTTGTCCCCCCAAAAACGTCTTATTGTGGACTCTATCGATTCCACAAATGGATCCAAGATCAATTGGAGGATGATGGAGACAGTAAAATTGTCAAACATCTTGACCACCTTGTCGACTATCATGATGGTGGAGAGTATGCACAAGAAAGGACTGTCACGTGTTTGCATACCCTTAACTGCACAAACACTCACACAGTCACAAAATGCACTTGGTAAACATTTATAACATGTTGTTTTCTTACTAATTATGTATTGTTTGCAGTGTTATGTGTGCCACTTTTTGAAGAATTTTGCAGTGCTTGTGAAAACCTAACGTCTGTCGAATATGGAACAGAAAATCCCTAGCCGGTTTGTTCCGCAAGAGCTCGAAGAATACGGTTGCATCACCATTGTGAGACATCCGAACACTGTGGTTAAGGGGACATACAACATCTCTCCTTCAGATGGTCGTCTGTGCGTCGGTGGTTGGAAGGAGTTCATGAACAAGGAAAATGTGTTCCAGTTGGGTGACATGGTGCTGCTCTTGCTTTACAGTGGTAACCAAGGGCTTTACCTGTTTGTGACCGATGTTCCGTACATTGATCCGGAGTAGTTAGGTACTGAATGTAAGTGTGGTATTTGTTATTAAGAACTGCAAGTAGTGTCGTACAAGACTGATAGTAGGTGTTGTATCTCTTATTAAGTACTGCAAAGTAGTAATCGTAGAAGTCAGAATCGTAGAAGACTAAGCTCGCGCTCGATCGCAATAAAGTTTTACATGTTTTCAAACTGGAAATGGGGATAGCCCCATGTTTACAAATCGGAGCCGGATGTTTTGCTGAGTAATTTAGTAGATTCTACTGGCTTCTGACATGGGCCTCAACTGGTGCATTTCCCTTGGCGCGGAGCTCCTCAACTTCTTTCTCCAGGTTATGGATTAATGCTTGATCATGCTATGTCATCTTTCAACTTCTTCAGTTCTCCCTGAGCCATCAGTTTAGCCTGTTGGGCGCCGATGGCCGATTTGAGGTCTTCATGGCGTGCCTCTATCATCTTGAATTTCTCACGATAAAGGTTTTCACACTGCATCTCGAGGTTCTTCTTCTCTTCCATAAGCTCCTTGATCAAGCCTATCGCCTTGTTCTTCGTTTCAAAACTCATATTGTTTAGCCTGTTCAAGTTGGCTACCTCATTCTGTAGTTTGTTGCGGTCCGCACGAAGGTTTGCTGCTTCAGTCGCAATCTTTTGAGATGCCTTCCTCTGTAGCTCCAAATCGTCACGGAGGCGTGCACACTCTGTTTTTCAGCATCTTGTTATTGTTCAGAAGCGTGGCGCACCAGTCATTTGCCTTGGCCTCTTGGCTTCGATCCTAGCCCTGGCTTCCTATAGGCAGTTATTAATTAGTACTGAGATTAGTCTGAATTTGAGGAATAGAACCAAAAAGTGGAAAGTTCAGACCTCGCTGTGTCGTAGAGCGTGGACGACGGTCTCGAAAGATTGTTTGTCTCCCGCTACAACATTCCTGCTTTGTTCTTGGTCTGGAATGCCGATGTTTGAGCCGCTGGATCTGGGATATGTACAAGGGACTTCAGTTTGATGGATATCGAGTCATGTTTCTACCAAAGAAATTATACTAAATTCATATTTAAACGTACCGGGCTTCTTCTTGGATTGCAAGGACGTGCTCCTGATTTGGGATCAAAGTCGAGGTGGAGTTATCGCCCGTCTTTCTGTTCTCGCTCAGAGATAGCAGGGTTTTTACCTCTGTCAGAGGACAATCTTTTTCGCCGCCATCTTCTTGAGCCACTATCTTCTTACAGCGTTTTGCCTTGCGGGCCTCCTCAGCCTTCGTCGCAGCTACCTGTTGCTTCCACCTTGAAGCTCGACGATGCAAAGACATGGCTGGGGTGGTATGCAGAATGGGGAGTTCTCCGCTGAATGGTGGCGACTGGGGAAGAAGGTGAATAGTGAAATGACGAAACGTGTTCTAGCAGTGCTAGTTTAATACGTGGCAGCCGTCTCCTCGCATTCACCGAGCAATCTGGTCTGTCCATTTAGAATCTACGAAGGGACAGCTATAGTTTTATTTCGTAGCTCAATGGAAACACATCGAACCTTTTTTAATTTTTTGTAAGTTTTATTTTATTACCTGACATTTTGGTGCCACAAATCTTTAGTTTGTTGAATTTGTCCGACTGACTTGTGGGTCCACACCTAAAAGGCTCAACGGAGTTGGTCCCACTAGTCATACAGTTATTATCTCCCTACTCCTCGTCCTCGCCTCCACCTCGCCCAAATCGACTCCTCTCCCCCCACGCCCACTCCCAAAAAAAACCCCGGCTCCTTCTCCCCCTACGGCGGCGGACCACGGCGCCTTCCTCACCAACGACCTCCTTGTCATCAGCTGCACCGTAGTCGTCCTGAAGCACTGACCGGTAAGTACCACTTCTACTTCCTTCCTTTCCTTTCCCTTCAGATGCCTCTAAATCTAGGTAAATCCATAGCCAGGGTATGATGTAGGTTATATTTCGGCGAAATTAGGCTATAAAATGCCCCGTCCATGGATCTATGACGCCTGCTGTCGATTTTGGTAACCGGCGACGGGTTCCATGTACTAGTTGCTCATTGCTTATTCTAACTAAATTTCGAACTTGTTTTAGAACCAGTGCAATTGAGCAAATGGAGTCAAAATGTGGTGACGATGAGTGTGTCATCTGCACCCAAGTGCGGGAGATTGTTTGCCCCGACATTGATCCCGTGTACGCTTGTTTCTTAGTGGCGGAACAAAAGGCCTGCATGCGTCGTCGTCAGAAAAATGGCGCAAGAAGGACAGATCCATCAACGATGTCTTCCCCAACACATGATGACACTTTTGTCAATGCTAGAATACGCATAGAAGCCAAGCCTGTACGCTCAGCCGAGGTAAATAACAAACGAATTAGTATATCCTTTCTACGTTCTACCTACATCTTTCTTTGTTATTGCTGTCATATTGAACTTCTTACTTGTTTGTTCATGGCCTGTACCGCTCAGCAAGTGACCGCTTTCCGTCCTGAAACCGCTAGTCGGGAGTCTCTCGTGATGGAGTGCCTCACACTCCAGCATGAAGTGGTGGCACAGATGACAAGTTTTAGGCGATTCCATACGAACTTCATGAAAATGTGGGATGAGAATAATAATGCCGTGGAAGAGCTAGAGAAATTGAAGATGGGCAACAAACGTAAGACAGACGTAGTTATCCTATGTGATGATGATGAGCAGGAAACTACAGATAAGAAAGGTAAGAAAGCCACGGTAGAGCCTCATGAGGATGTCACACACACAAGAGTGAAGAGAGCAAGGGAAGGAAAGATTACTCGTAGAGGTGACAACACCTAATCTAATGTTTTAGTACTATTGTATGCACCTACAGATTACTTTCTAATAATTAATTTCTTGCATTGTAGGTCCTAACATGAGTGGGACCAAAGAGTTTGACAAGTACTGCTTTTTTGCAAACGACGTCGAACTGAATGAAGACCAAGTTGCACATCTCAAAGACAAGTTGCAATCTTGAAGCCACCGATACCGTTCTATGTATGCAGGATGACAAGGTCTACTATCATCCATGGGAAGGCCAAGATGGTAAAGAATACACTCTCATACTGTTGGTTTGCACATTCACCCTTGTCTTAACTAACTAGAAACTTCTCCTGTTGCAGTACTTCTCTTCCAATTTCAGCATTGCACACCTCAACCAGTACGCGCCAATGGAGCTTCCTGTATTTTGCACTAGTGGCACCAATGTCACTCGTGTAACGTTGCTCATTGGCAATAAACAACATGCCCAGATGTCACGCAACTGGCCAAAAATTGTGAAGGAAGCTGGAATCGGGGAGGCTGACATATGTGTCTTCACTTTCGTGCATGCTGCAAGATCTGGAATTGTGTGTACTGTTGTTTGCCTCAACTGATGCCGAAGTATATTTCTGTGTAATTACATGATGTAAACCTTTTAAGTATTGTCTAGAGAACCCTAACTGATGCTCTATCGGTTGAATGAGTGGAAACTTTTGTAATGGTAATGTGAACCAGTTACACTAGTGGAAACAGAGTCATCGGTTCGGCCCTTTAGTCCCGGTTCCACTACGAACCCGGACTAATGGGACCATTAGTCCCGGTTCGAATGCCTAGGGCGCCGGCCAGATCCAGTCCCGGTTCGGACGTGACCTTTAGTCCTGGTTCGTGATACGAACCGGGACTAAATGGTCGCGGCAGGCAGCCGCAGAGGTGGGGCCACTGCGAGCACCCTTTAGTCCCGGTTCGTATCACGAACAGGTACTAAACATCCCCATTTTCTCATCCGTTTCCTCTCCCGAGCTCGAGTTCATCCCTATTTTTTTCCACCATTTTCAAGATTGACGGTGCCCCATCTATCCAAGGGTTAGTAACTTCATCATTTCTTCCGGCGTTGCTACTTTAGCTCATTTTCTTGCTAGTTTAGCTCATTTCATTTTTCTAGTGCTAGCTAGGTGTTTGATGAAATGCCTAAGTTAGG
The DNA here is from genome assembly GCA_947311845.1 of Poa pratensis. Taxonomy (NCBI): domain Eukaryota; kingdom Viridiplantae; phylum Streptophyta; class Magnoliopsida; order Poales; family Poaceae; genus Poa; species Poa pratensis. Next base: position 66,542,045 of record CAMZMU010000085.1, read on the forward strand.
GATTTCATTTGTTTTATATGCAATTTGAGATCAATTTAAAGAATGATTTGTGGGTTTTAGTGTCTTCCCATCCTCGTCCTCACCGCCGTCGATCGCCCGCGTCGTCCCGTCACCGGCACCACCTCGGTGAGCCTCTTGTTTTTATCTTTTATTTAAAAAAATCTTAGTTGTATGATTTAGATGCATAGTTATTACTTTTATGACAAGGATTGAAGATTCTCGAATCCAAAAGGGATGAAATCACGGACATTGGGTTCATTGACCCGGATAAAATTCATGAAGTCACCATAGAAAATCCCTTTTATGACAAGGACACATCGGGGATTTTGCTAAGGTTTTTGAAGCAACAACGTGACAAAAAGAAATACTTTTTCCTTACAACTTCAAGTGAGTGTTACTGTCTTGTACACATTCTATTTTGCTCACCAGATATTAAGTTTTAACTGATGAGTTATCCATGACTGCGTATATAAACGTGCGCAGGTTCCACTTTATTCTTCTCGTCATTAACATTCACGCTGGAGAAGTTAAAGTCCTTGACTCATTAAGGAGATATCCTAAAGAATTCAAGACCTGTTTTGATATGCTCACAGAGTAATTTCAATCCTTATCGCCTCTTTCGTTCATTTCCTGAGATCAACTAATTAATAACTGATTTGTTCATTTTCTTTGTCGGGCAGCGTTTGGAAGACGTTCATCAAGGAAGAACCCGGTGAATGAAAACCGAAGCTGACATGGCGTTTGAACGACGTAAGTAGTACTACCTAGGTCCGTGCACCTTTATCATACTTGATTATTTTTTGATTGAATTCTATTCTTGTACAGACTTGCCATAAGCAGCCAAAGGGGACTGATTTATGTGGATTCAACGTTTGGGAGTACATTCACAATAGGACCAACGAGAGATTCAAGAACCGAAGAAATCAAGATGTACGTAAACATTATTCACAACTTTATTTTGTTACCATCAGTTGTGCTGAGTTTCATTAATAATTGTTTTATTATGATTTGATATATATACACACAACTCATGTATTCATTTTGATCTCATTCTTTTAAAGTTGGCAAGAAAGCGGAACGCGCTCCCAATAGAGGACCGCTTCAAAGCAATTGCGGAGGAATTGGCAGGATTTTTTCTTGCGGAGGTCATACCTAAATTCGGAGAGTACCACTATGATGTAAAATAGTATGCCTCCATCTAATAGTGATCTCTATGTAATTAAGTACTATATACGAAAACGTGATCTTCATGTACTACTTAATTTATATGTGTTATATATATGCATCAACGTGATCTTCATGTAATTGTATGTGTTATGTATATATGCATCAACTTGAACCCCGTGCGATGTGATCCCCGTTCGATGGAAACCATCCAAAACCCCTAAACCCATCCTAAACCCTAAACCCTGAAAAATAATCGAAAAGAAAAAAAAAGGCCTACCTTAGTCTCCAGCCAACACGAACCGGGACTAAAGGTCTCCAGCCCCGCGGGCTCCTCCGTTGCCACGTGGGAGGGCCTCTTGTCCTGGTTCATGGACAACCGGGACTAGAGGGGGGCCTCTAGTCCCGATTGGCTAGTCCCGGTTGCCCAACCGGGACTAGAGGCCCTCTGGAACCGGGACTAGTGCCCGTTTTCCACTAGTGTTAGTCCACCTACCGTTCTATCATGATGGTAATGTGGAGACTTTTTATAATTCTAGTACCATAAGAATGTTTGGAATATTAAGTGGAAGCTCAACTTTTTCTCAAATTTGTCAAATGTTGATGTTTTACAATGGGAACTAATTTATATTGTCACCTCAACCGTGTGCAAACGAAGAAATGGAAACTTGATACACATTGCACACAAGGCCCAAATTAAATACGTACTACTAAATACCAGGACCTCGTAAAACTTATCAGTAACATTACTTTAATGCAGCGGCAGTGCATCCCTATTTTTTCAGAAGGTCGTGGGTTCAAAACACATCGAACCTCTATTTTTTTTTAGTTTTAATTAATTATTTGACATTTCGGTCCCAAAGAATCGGCGACGACCAGAGTGACACCCTAAATCCGTCACCAGGAGTAATCCGTGACAAATTTGGTGACACGAAAGTTGTGCGTCATGCATTAACGGTAATGCGTGACAAAGATGAAAATTCCGTCACCTATTATGGATAATCAGTGACAAATTTGATGTCGTCAATAGGATTTTTGTCACAAAAGATCGGATCGGTTGTAGTGCTCCCATCGCGTGAACTTTATGTGATCATGAGCATTGTAATCTAGTTGAATTCGTAGATGTCTCCCCTTCATTATGTTATGGATATGCTACTCAATTGGTTTTATCTATTATAATTTCCGGAGTCACCTTTGTCCCACGGTGCGAAGAGGATAGTGTGCGCACCGTGTGTGACTCTATGGATAATTAGAGGGATACTTACCATGAGTTGTTCTTTGGTTGGTTGTCACTATAAAATCGTGGTGTTTGTTTACTCAGACTTTAAGGTGTGCTTTTGCAGCCATACGCAATAGTAATGGTGTTCGTTATCCAACAAGAGAATAGTTCCGAGTAGCATCTAAGTTTAATATTGAAGAGGAAGTTTTATTCTTGTGTTCAACTGTGTTACAATTGTTGAGAGTGACCACTAGTGAAAGTATGATCCCTAGGCCTTGTTTCCAAGCATTGAAACACCGTGTAATCTCATTTTTGTCACATGTTAGCTTGCTGTCATTTTTATTTCAGATTACAAATACCACTTGTAATCATCCATATCACCTGTATTTTACCATCTCTTCGCGGAACTAATGCACCTATACATCTGACAAGTGTATTGGGTGTGTTGGGGACACAAGAGACTTCTTGTATATTCATTGCAGGGTTGCTGGAGAGGGATACCTTTGACCTCTACCTCCCTGAGTTCGATAAACCTTGGGTTACTTACTTAAGGGAAATTTCCTGCTGTCCTACAAACCTCTACACTTGGAGGCCCAACACTGTCTACAACAATAGAAGTGTGCGTAGACATCAAGCTCTTTTCTGGCGCCGTTGCTGGGGAGGTGAGCGCTTGAAGGTATCTTCTTTAGATCCTGCAGTTTTATCTTTTTGTTTTTTGTTTTTATTTTCACTAGTTAGGCTTAATGGAAAACAGCAACAAAATTAGAGAGCTCTATGAAATTTATCCTAAGTTAGGGCATGATGTGTTTGAAGAGAAAATTAAAAAACCTATGGAAATTTATTTGCATGATGGTAGCAATGTTATTACTATAAACTAGCTGGGTGGCCCGCGCATTTGCGCGGCTAGACATTTTATGAATTTTTAGCTTGACAAACCCAATTTTCTATTTTAATTCAACACTTTGCATGTCATAAACAACCGTGGTAGGTGTCATATTCATTTTGCAATCATAGTTATGTAAGAGAGGAACTCTTCCTCTCTCATAGGGTCACTGACTCAATTTCATTTCTTTAAGGGAGTGGTCTAGCTGAAGGGCGGTCCTTGTTAGATGGCCAAGGCACCCTTGAAGCGAACGCAACTCCTTAAGGTTTTGAGGAGGAGTCATTTCGAGTATGGAACACAAAGTGGACTATTACTTGGATCTGATTCTGAAAGGTGATCTGAGTTATGTTAATTGTCACTATATCGTGACCCTCTATATTGTTGAGAAAATATTACTATGTACATGATGAATGTCGTCTCTCCCTCGAGATGTTTCTTACAAAAACATCCAGTTCAATATGCTTTTTTGCATGAATATCATAATAATATTTTGCCATGTAAGCAAATGAAATCATCAGTTAATGATATTTTAAGATAACAAAAAAAGTTAGTCTTATGCAGCAAAACCATTAACAAATTAACTATAAGAAGATTTTAGCCACCACGACTTCAGTCTAACTGATGATATACAGTGAATGATGACTTTGAGCAGGGAATATTTTTTGTGGAGAAAAAAATGCATTGTTGTAAGATAACATTCCTCTGAACCCGTGCAACGTATATTTGTCTAAGATAGTGTCTTCGACGCATGGTTGGGAGTTTGCACCATTTTGGAAAACCAATGTGTCTTTCACACGTATATTTGAGATCAACAATTACCAATTAAGCAGCAAATTCTTATGTGTTTTCTTGTTCTCATGAAAGTACTGCTTTTTCGACTACATGACAGTGTACTAAATTTTTAAACAAACCAATCAAGTAATAACATATACTGTGGGAAGTAGAGGTTTGCACGGTAAGAATACTAAATATTTGGCATAGGAGATAATTTTTTGAATACATTATAATTAGCCACAAATAGTAGAAAAGGTTAGAATATGAAATGCATGAAGGGAAAAGAGGAGATATATTGTGTTGAAAATAATGTAATGTCTCGTAAAGGCTGTAACTTCGTGAGCTCGAATTAGCAAAATACATCTATGTGCAACACTTATAATATCAACTTGGATACAACAGAACTCCTGAAGGAATATGAACCTCCCCAAATTTCCAGGAAATTCGTTATGTTATTGTATATTGCAGAAGAAAGAGATAAGAGTTGTTGTATGCTCGATAACCTCATTTGACCAAAGTCTTAATAAACGAACTATAAGTAAGGGCAGTTCAAAATTATTTATTTGTGGTTGTACTTGTACAAAGTAGGCAGGAACTAAATGCGTATAGGATACAAAAAAAACCTTCAATTGCATAGGATTGAAATAAGAACGTTTAGATACATGTTAGATTTAACATACCTTACATAATAGCATCGGAAATATGTTGCGGGTGATCTACTCCAGCTTCCAGCGGCGCAAAACAGTACTCCAGAAACACTCTTACGACGATGATGCGACGGCCGGACACTGAGATCAGTGGTCGGATAATTGGCACCACCTGATCTTAATGCATATGTCTCCCTTCGATGTGAACACAAATAAAAAATATTGGCTCGTTGTTACCTTGCTTGTCATTGCCGCCGGCCTCAAACATCAAACACACCTTCACGTTAGACATGAATATAGATATGAATCCATCTGTAACGATGGATGAAGCATACACCATACGTACGGCGTGGCCAATATTGTCTTCTTTCAAGATGCGTCGACCCTTGCGAGAAGTCGTCGTCCCATACGAACAGGTGCATAAATTCTCATCCAAATCCACCTTGTACCTTGTATACCTGGTACGAATTAGTGGGCAATTTGTGAAACGTTAATGTTGCAATGCAGGTCCGTTTATTCTCATCTAAATCCAGCTTCTATCACTGTACAACAGAAGGAGAAAATGGTCTTCGTGGCTATTTCATCAAGCACCTAAAGAAGCAAATAAGTATATTATGCAAAGTAGGCAGGAATTAAATGCGTATAGGATACAAAAAAAACCTTCAATTGCATAGGATTGAAATAAGAACGTTTAGATACATGTTAGATTTAACATGCCTTACATAATAGCATCGGAAATATGTTCCGGGTGATCTACTCCAGCTTCCAGCGGCGCAAAACAGTACTCCAGAAACACTCTTATGACGATGATGCGACGGCCGGACACTGAGATCAGCTTTGTGTTAAATCCATGTGAGATGCATATGTGAGGTGGTCGGATAATTGGCACCACCTGATCTTAATGCATATGTCTCCCTTCGATGTGAACACAAATAAAAAAATACTGGCTCGTTGTTACTTTGCTTGTCATTGCCGCCGGCCTCAAACATCAAACACACCTTCACGTTAGACATGAATATAGATATGAATCCATCTGTAACGATGGATGAAGCATACACCATACGTACGGCGTGGCCAATATTGTCTTCTTTCAAGATGCGTCGACCCTTGCGAGAAGTCGTCGTCCCATACGAACAGGTGCATAAATTCTCATCCAAATCCACCTTGTACCTTGTATACCTGGTACGAATTAGTGGGCAATTTGTGAAACGTCAATGTTGCAATGCAGGTCCGTTTATTCTCATCTAAATCCAGCTTCTATCACTGTACAACAGAAGGAGAAAATGGTCTTCGTGGCTATTTCATCAAGCACCTAAAGAAGCAAATAAGTATATTATGCAATGTATTAACCTGATATAGAATACATGCCAATTGTAAATCAAAGAACCACGTCCATGAATAATTGATTAGAAGATACCTTTAAACCACTGTATTACTACAGTGCAACCTTTCCCAGGTCAACGGGAGCACAACCACTTGGATCTGAATTAGGAGTATACATTGCTTGTGTAAGAACATAGCCGAGTTAAGGGCGTTGCCCCCTAGCGGCGGTGGTCGAATATGTACAAACTTGGCGCCGGCGAGAGCGCAAACTTCCGCCAAAAGCTGTGAAGAGAGTCTACACGACGGGCGACCTAGTTTTGCATGATCAAAATACGTATGTATCATTGTGCACGTCGAATAATAACGTACCTCACATGCGTGCACACAAATCGTGATTTGGCTGCATCGCGCCGCGGCTTGCGCAAAGGCGCTACTTGAGTCTCAGTGTGACCCGCTCGGAGCAAAGCTTCTCTCCATAAGCTTGATCCTCCGTTGGACGCCCTGTATCTATGGCGTAGAGCTTCAAAGGCCATCCCCCTTGACGTTAATTGATCTTCTCATAGCTACACCAAGTGAACCATCAAATAGAAAAATATAATTTTCCTGAATTGAAAGCCTACTTGATGACCATGGAGATGGATCGTACCCTCCTTGACTGTCTCTATGCGGCAAATGTATGACCAATCTTGCAGATCGATCGGACACTGCATGGGCAAGCAAGATTAAAACTTTAGGCACAGAATTGAATCGCATGCACTTGGAGCCTTGGAGGAAGTCGCAGTAGGACATAATCACATAAGTTTACCTGTACACTTTGGACCATGTTAAAATAGATTAATGCATGCCTGCATCTGCTCTCCAAGATCACAAAACTGAGCTGATACCTGAGCACCGTATGGACGTCTATGCCGTCCAGACTGGAGCCCGCCGGACGTCGGAGCGTCAGCTTGTACGGATTATCTCCTGCGATACTTGATGACCTGACTACGATTCGCCGGAGCGCCGCTCGCGCGTATGGATGTCTGCCACTGTTTTACCCCGTACGAAGCGAGAGAAATTTAGCAAACGTGATCAATTGGCCTAGGTTTTTGAAAGGAAATAAATTAATCGTAGACCAGACGGACTCGTGCATGCAGATCTGGATCTGATTGATTCGGATCATGTCCAATGATTAATCTGTATCGTTGATATTTCTAAACTTGACGGTGATGAATCCTGGCCCTTCATTGTCTTGTGTTTTAATTATATAATAGATTCTTTGAACACCATTATTGCTAATGCTATGGAAGACTTTAAGCTTGGGAAGGTCGGTTTTGATGAAAATGATCTTTTTAGTCCCCCGGGTACTGAGGAGAAAGTTTATGTTGATTATGATATGCCTCCGATATATATGATATTTACAATGATGAATATGATATTTTCAGTCCATCTAGTATTGATAATAAAATTCATTATGATTATTCTATGCCTCCAATTTATGATGATTATAATGATGGATGTGCTAGTTTTACTCCCACTATTACTAATGAAATTGATTATGCTTGTGTGGCGAGTAATGATACTTTTATGCATGTGGATCATGATAAGAATGCTTTATGTGATAGCTATATTGTTGAGTCTATTCATGATGCTACTAAAAATTATTTTGAGAGAGGAAAATATGGTTATAGAAATCTTCATGTTATTAAGTTTCCTCTCATTATGATGAAAGTTTTGAACTTTATCTTGTGTTACTTTCGTGTGCTGGTTGCTTTTTGCCCAAATGGTTATTATGAGAGAGGGAAACATGGTCTTAAATATTTCAATATTAAGTTTCCCCTCCTTATCTTGAAAATTTTGAAGTTGCACTTATTTTGCCTTCCTATGCTAATTGCTTTGTGTTTCAATGATTTATTTTCTTACAAGATTCCTAAGCATAAGAAGTGGGTTAGATTTAAATGTGCTTTATATTTGCTTTTTGATGCTCTATTTTATGTTTTAACTCTTATCCTTATGTGAGCATCATAAAAATCACTATGCCTAGCTAAAAGGCTTTAAAGAAAAGCGCTTGTGGGAGACAACCCATGTTATTTTTGTTTTTTGTTTTTTGTTTTCTTTTGCTTTTTGTTGAGTCAAGGATGTTGTTACCACTGTTACATCTCCTTTGTATATTATTATTTTCGTTTTGTTGTGCCAAGAGTAGCCTCTAATGGTAGGAAAGTGCAAAAGCTGGATTTTCTGCGCAGAAACAAATTTTTATGCTCCGCTGTACGAAATTCTGAAAAATCCTAGAACAGTATTTTGATCTGACACTTTTTGTGCGTAAACCGGAAGGTTTTATCTACCTTTCATTAGTTTTGAGTTTTCTGATTGGAGTTACGTAAGTGCCTCGAAAAATTTCATCTTTACTGGTTGTTCTGTTTGTGACAGATTATGTCTTTATTTTGCATTGTCTCTTATACGAGTTTTTTTTGTGGTTTCTTTTTGTGGAAAGGTGCTACAAAGACCTGGTATACAGTAGCTAATGTTAGAATGAGTACTTGCAATGTGTGCTTACGGAAACAAAGTGGATTAAATGTTTTGAGTATTAACCCTCTAATGAAGTTTATGAAAAAAAATTGTGTAAAGGAAGTTTTCAAGTGTCAAAGAGAGAGGATGATGAAAGAAGATCAAGAAGGGACAAAAGCTCAAGCTTGGGTATGCCCATGGCACCCCTCTGCAATTTTCAAGAAGTCACAGGCATTTAAGTTTGGGGATGCCTTGGACATCCCCTTATTCATCAACAAATTATCAGGTCATTTCTAGTGAGACTATATTTTTATTTCTTCACATATTAAGAGCTATTCTTGGAGCGTCTTGTGTGTTTTTATTTTTTGTTTTGTTTTTGTTTTGTTCTCTGATTATTACAATGCTCGATCCTATAATTCTTGTTTGGGAGAGAGACACGCTCCGCTTTTTCATAGAATTCTCCTGTTCTAAACTTATACTTGTTGAGTATTCTATTTTTGCTTTGCTAGCTTCTAGCTCTTGTTTCTAATGTATATCTTGTTCAGAGCTATTAGTTCTTTTATATAAAGTACTCTCTTGCTTCACTTATATTTGTTTAGAGAGTTGGTTAATTGGTTGGAACAGAAAATGCTATGCATGTGGTAGTGGTATAATGAAAAACTTGCATAGTCTTGTAGATCATTGAACTTTGATAACTTGATTGTTTGCAAATGTTTTGAGGTATTAAATAATTAGATGTTAATGCTTGCTGGTTACTTAAGTTAAAATTTATTAGAGGTTGTTGTCGTAAAGTTTGTTCCGTACTACAAACTCTACTAAAGTTATTGAAGGTGTAGTTGGTCTTGATAGCTTTTCATGTCTGAAAGTATCTCGTAATAACATAGTTGTGTGCTAAGGTCGAGGGATCTAACGGGGTACTTGTGCCGCCGTGAACGGCCCTCCTTGGAGTAAATTTTAATCATGCTCTTAATGTTTAACCTGCTAGTTGTTTGCAATAAACTTGTGAGTTCTTTTTTACTAATGTTAAGCTACGGTTTTGGCACTTCCTCCATCCAAATTTTGCTAGCCTCCTCGGTGTTGTGCATTGCCCTCTTCTCGCATTGAGAGTTGGCGCAAACTTCGCCAGTACATCAAAACCCCGTGGGAGAACTTCCTCTTGTTCTCCTACAAATAAGCCCATACATCTTCCTCAAAACAGCCACCATACCTACCTATCACAGCATTTCCATAACTGTTCCGAGATATATTGCCATGCAACTTCCATCATACATTACACGACTTATTGTCATTCATCATTGTTATATTGCTTTGCATGATTCTATACAGCTGACGTGTGGTTTACCCATGTTACGCTAGATCATTGCAGATCTTGCTACACTGGCAGAGGCAGTCAGTTTCATACATCATGTTCTGTTTATTATGAGTTATTTGTACAAAAAGTGTGTTATCGTATTAGAATGTTGCCCCTACCAGTGAGGGAGAGAAAAGTGAAAAGAGCCATGGAAGCCATCGAAAAGAGAAACAGAAAAGGAAAAAAAAAAAGGAGAAAAAGAGAAAAAGAAAGAAAGAAATAAAGAGAGAGGGGGCAACATTATTATCCTTTATTCACACTTGTGCTCATGTTTAGCACCTATGTTTCATTGGAGAGAGTTTTCATGTTTCATTAGTATAACTATGTGGGTAATTTATACTATAAAATTTGGGTTGTATATTCCAATGATGTGCCTACTCAAAAGTGCTCTAGGTCTTCATGAGCAACCAAGTTGGATGCACCCCCACTAGTTCCATTGGAGAGCTTTCATACACATATAGCTCTATGCGCATCCGTTGCATGGCAATCTGTCACGCCCCGAGACCCGGCCCGGTAGAATGACAGCCGCCGCGCGCCTATAGACTGTGAAGCCTATACACGCGCAAGGCTAGAAAAGAAGGATAAACCAGCACAGTGGATCTCAAGCACTCAATATATTAATTTTACAAGATTATTACATTTACAAGATAATTAGATTCTCTAGTCGTGTCCCACCCAACTGGTCCAGCCTACTCCTCGGATAACACCATCTTCCGCTGCGAACACTGATATCACAAAAAACAGAGGAAGCAAAGGTGAGTACAACAAAGTCGTACTCAGTAAACAATTCATACACTTTCATATACTTTGTAAAATACACTAGGTTTTCGAAAAGACAAGAAAATCGTTGTGTGGTTAAGTAATTAGTCAAGTTACAAAGCATGGTGCCACACATGAAAGTGAGTTTCCCTACCCGGGAATCACAGGGGTGAATATCCACGCTTCTACGCTCTTAAGAGGGGTACTCCGACATCGACAGCCTCGCCCAGAACCACACAGGATTCCAGAACGAGCAGAGCCCTTTTACCCGCTCAGACACCGGACACCCTGACCTACTCGTGTCGATCGCTCCTACGGATCCATCACTGACACTTTCCATTCAAGGGTCGCTCCTCGCGGAGAACTCAGACAGTCCCATACATGTACTGTGACCGGTACCATACGATCACCTTCGTAGCACCAAGTTTCATTCATAAAAGACTTGTTTCACTTTCCATGTCGATTATATGTGCTAGCTTAATACTCGGCTCGTATCAGTGGCTCCTGCGGATCCATCACCGCATAACGACACCAGCGTATTAGCCCACCAATATCAACACAAAGCTCGTACCACTCAGGGTATCACGCATATTCAATCAAAGTATAGTCTACAAAAATATATGAGAGAGTAAGAGCAGCTTGCCTCGGTAAACTGTGTCGTAGCACTCAAATAACACAGCTCCAAATGGTAGATAAATCCGCATACGAGCTCATACTCCAATACGCCAAAAGAATACGGCCGGCAGCCTCCACTCGCCGCCTATCTCATAGCTGCCGCTTGTTCACCACCGTTGTCTTCTACGATTAGCAGCACCTCCACGCTCTGAGGTATTTCTCCTCCGGAACACGTACCACTACTAGAAATAGTACCATTAGTCCCGGGTGGTAGGGGCCTCTGGTACCGGACTCCCACCCGGGACACCGGATTCGGGACTAGAGCCCCCCCCCCCCCCCCCTCTAGTCCCGGGTGGCTTACAACCCCGGACTAGAGAGCTCCACGCGGGGCGCTGACACCGCGCGTGGTCGAGGACCTCTAGTCCTGGCTCGTAATATGACCCGGGACTAGAGACCCTTTTCCGAAATATTTTTTATTGGATTTTTTCGATTTTTTTTTTTGAATTTTTTTCTATATTTCAAATATTTTAATTATTTGTCAGTTTAATCTCTAATCGCCCCTCCCAGCACACTAATGATTAAACTTCCCGATCAGTCACCCATCCTCACACTACTCCACCCCCAGCACGCTTAACTTTTGAGTTCCTTTCCAATTAGCTTCCAAGATTGCACTGAGAACATCCTGATAATACTATGGTATCAATCTTATTATCCTCTAGACTTTGATGTCACATGATATTATTTTTGAATTCCAAACCTATATTAACATAAATATTAATGATTAAGTACTAATAGTTTTGAATTCAAATAACAAAAAAATTAATTATACATTATTATTGTCATTTTAAATTTAATATGGAAATATTCATATCTTTAAACCGGTAAATCGAAATTTGACAAATAATATGTATAAATCAATCAGAAAAATGATAGGAATCTAAATATTGTGTCCATATCATTCTTTGCATAAATATTAATGATTAAGTAATAATAATTATTAATTCATTTTTTTGCTATTTGTAGAGAAAAATCATATTTTTTTGAATTCCAAACCTATGTTAACATAAACATTAATGATTAAGTACTAATAGTTTTGAATTCAAATAACAAAAAAATTAATTATACATTATTATTGTCATTTTCAATTTAATATGGAAATATTCATATCCTTAAACAGGTAAATCGAAATTCGACAAATAATATGTATAAATCAATCAGAAAAATGATAGGAATCTAAATATTGTGTCCATATCATCTTTTTCATAAATATTAATGATTAAGTAATAATAATTATTAATTCATTTTTTGTTATTTGTAGAGAAAAATCATATTATTATTTTGAATTCCAAACCTATGTTAACATAAACATTAATGACTAAGTACTAATAGTTTTGAATTCAAATAACAAAAAAATTAATTATACATTATTATTGTCATTTTCAATTTAATATGGAAATATTCATATCTTTAAACCGGTAAATCGAAATTCGACAAATAATATGTATAAATCGATCAGAAAAATGATAGGAATCTAAATATTGTGTCCATATCATCTTTTGCACAAATATTAATGATTAAGTAATTATAATTATTAATTCATTTTTTTGTTATTTGTAGAGAAAAATCATATTATTTTTTTGAAGTCCAAACCTATGCTAACATAAACATTAATGATTAAGTACTAATAGTTTTGAATTCAAATAACAAGAAAATTAATTTTACATTATTATTGTCATTTTCAATTTAATATGGAAATATTCATATCTTTAAACCGGTAAATCGAAATTCGACAAATAATATGTATGAATCGATCAGAAAAATGATAGGAATCCAAATATTTCGGTCATTGGTTTTAGGTAACCGAATGGACCGAATTGACCGAATACATGAGAACACACAACGGGAGCACACACATCACTATATAGCTAGTCTACTCATCAACGACATTAAGACGATCGTCATTGGTATTATAGCCACGTAGACTATCCCACTTCCGTGCAATCTCGAAGCCGAGGCGAGCGTCCAGAGCGGCATACAAGACTTGATCGTAGCTCAATGGAACGTTGCCCCATCCGAAAATTCGGAGGTCTTCTAAGTCGTCGTCGTCCTTGCCCTTCTTCTCGTCCTTCTTCTTGTTGTTCTTCTTCTTCTCAAGTTTTGTCCCAATGATAGCATTAGAGAGAGCATAGAGACTCGGAGTAGGATTGTCGGTTGGGTTCCGGCTATCCCTCTGGAGGTTGACCGCGGACGGAATAACAATTCCGTAGTAGCGCAGCATCCGCACGTCATTGTGGATAGCCACGCCATAGAATTTGATGGTCTTGTCACCTAAGAAATCCACGAGGAGCTGCGGTACCCTATTAGCCTTGCAGATCTGGAAGACAAGAGTCTCGGACGCCACCGAGAGTTGAAGGACGGCGGCGCGCTGCCTTTTCTCGGGTGGAAGATCCCTCTGTCGACCCGGGAGAGGGTCGGTGAACTCGCAGTCGAGTCCAACGCACTTGATCGGTGCGGCGTCGAGGAAGAACTTCTTCACGTCGCGGATCCACCTCTCCACGCGTGATGCACGGAGGGTGACCCATACCTTGAAGTGCATATCTTCTTTGATGAAATAGTACAACCGAGACGGAGGTACGCGCGCGAGTGGCTCCATTGAAATAGAAGAGAAGAATCGAGAGAGGGAGTTTTTGTAAGGAATAGAGAGAGATTAGGTGTGCTTAAGGCCATGGATTAGTGTAGCTTATATTGGGCGGAGAGGGAGGCCGGCGGACAGAGGGAGGCCGGCGGGCGGCGGAAGTGATTAAATTCCGGGCTGATCATCTTTCAAAGCGCAATCAAAACGCCGGTATGATCATCTCCCAAAGCGCAATCAAAACGCCGGGCTGATCATCTTCCAAAGCGCACCGTCGGCGGGAGATTTACAAGTTTAAAGACAGACCTCTAGTACACGAGCCGGTACTAGAGGTGTCTCGCATGTGGTCCTGCCGAGCTAGACGCCCTAGTACCGGTTCGTATTATGAACCGGGACTAGAGATCCCTTACGACCCGGAACTAGTCTGTTGCGCCTCGTAGCCTTTGAACCAGGACTAGTCCCCCCTCTAGTCCCGGTTCGTTACCCAACCGGGACTAGTGTACGTAGCCTCAAGAATACCACCAGGTGCCGAATCCCCCAACTCGCCGACGCCTAGCGCCTAGCTCAGCAGCCGTCGTTGCCCACTACTTTCTCTCTCCATATCTATTTCGGCAGCGCCTCCTGATTCTCTCTCACTCTCTCGGCTAGCTCGCTACATAGCCAGCTACTTCTCTCATCTCAGGTTTTTTTTTCGAGAATAACGGGGGGGAGGAGCCCCACCGCTTGTTATATTTTCGAAAAGCAGCCTGGCGGGCCATGTTCTTACAACAGAATAGCAGTTTTACAGGGGGATACAGGGGAGAGAGAACAAAGAAAATACAAGAAAAAAAGACTAGAAACACTATGGGAGGGGGAGGTTGGCAAAACAGAGCCAACCGAGACCCCCGTGACGCCAACACCTAGAAAGCCGCCGGAGGAGGATCTCCGGAGAGAACCTCAACACCAAAAGCAAGTAGACCGTTGGGTTCGGTAGAAGAATACGTGGACACCAAACAAGAGCACACCAAAGGACATCGCTGGCACGGTCGAAGGGCGTCGGATAGCCGAGTCCGTGCGACGACACCGAGTCGAAGGGCGTCGGATAGCCGAGACAGGGCGTCGAATGGCCGAAGGGCGGTGCGCCGCCGAGACCAACACAATCGAAGGGCGTCGGATAGCCGAGACTGGGGCGACGACACCGGTGTGCCGACCCCGTGGTCGAAGGGAGACGCACGCCAAGGCCACCCCATGACATCCATGGAGCTCTGTTGGGTCACCATGACCTCTGCCCAATCCGCAGGGGTACGAGCCAAAGGTCCGTCGGGGAGGCGAAAGGCAAGTCGCCCGAGACATGCTTAGCTCGAAAGTGATGCCTCCAAGGAGGAAGAGCGACGCGGAGGCGACGCCATCACTTGATCCACGAGGGCCGTGAGGCCGGGATCGGGGATTTCTCCCGGAGCACCAGCAGGAGAACACCACGACGCAGTGCCTCCCACGCATCGGGACAACCTCACCACCCCTGCCGCACGACGGGAGTGGAGCAGGGGGGCCCTCTGGAGGAAGATGTCCCAGCCGACCAGGGAACGAGAAGCCCAGACGCCGCTGCACACGTCGAGCGCCGTGGAACACCGACGGCGCCCCCGGGGCCGGGATCGACGGCCGGACCGCCGGGGCGCGGAGCACCGAAGTGACGACCCAGGAGCTTCAACGGGAACGGGGCGCACGGGAGGGAGCGGGCGCACAGCGGTTGTGGCGGCCCGCCAGGCCCATCCGGGACCCAAATCGGGCCCGGGCACCACGCCGCCGCCGGCGGAGAAGCAGACAGCTGCACAGTTCCGCCTCCGCGCCATGCTGCCCGTGGAGAGCACGGAGCAACCAACAGAGCAGCGGGGGCGCGAGAAGCCGTGCCGGCCGCCGCCAGCACGAGCCGCCGCAGCGGGAGGCCAGCGGAACAGCGGACGTGCAGCACCTGAAGGTCGTCGAGGCTCGAGTCGAAGGCAGCCGGGGTCGGGCGCGATGAGACGAGGTAGGAGACGGCGAGGGAGAGGCGCGGGTCCCCGGGGCAGCCGCCTCCTCTGCGCTGCATCAGGAACCGCGGGAGCGCATCAGGAACCGCGGGCGACAGATCCCCGCCGCCCCCTTCACCGGCGCCGCACGGACATTTCCGGCGGCTGCCTCCGGGGACGGCGAGGGAGCGGGATTGATCGATCTATTTATAAGGCAGCGCTAGATAAATATCTAGACCACCGCTTGCCGCTGATCCAGAAAGATCAGCCTCGTACGTGCCACTCGCGGATGGGCTAATCGCCATGCACAGCTCCACGCGAGGAAAGAGAGGCTGAGTCAGCCACTAGTGTGCTGCCAACACAGCATATGGATCGCCCACGCTTGGAAAATATCTGCCGAGTGCCGACTGCCGCTGCCTTCAGATATTTGCTAATGTATTCTCTTACGTCATCAACTCATGCATGCACGTATAAGAAGCAACCCTGGATACTATACGATCGCATGCATGCATGGATGCAAACGTACTAGTTCTACTGGCTAATGAAATGCACAAGCAAGTCAGCCAAACAACTCCTCTATTTTTCTATTGCACACACAGATAATTGAAATCTAATTTGAACACTAGGATTTAGCAAGAATTAGAACAATCAACAACTAATTACATTTTAAACAAAATAATTAATCTACAAAAAAATCCGGGTTATCACACAATCACTACTCCTCGCATAGTTTCGATTAAAAGACTTCCTCTTGTCTAATGATCACTTATAGCTTTGTGAGTCTTTCTTCCGTTGGCCTTCCAAACCCCCATTAATGTTCTCTTTGGCATAATATCCTGGTGCCAAAACCAAATGCTTACGCTCACTGGTTGAGTAAAACTTCGAAACAGTTAATTCATGACGTTCATGTTTATTCTTACTTGACTGGATCCTTTCTATGTTATGAATAATTGCTTAATGCTTGAATTGAAGGATAGAACTTCTATTCTGAATGCTTAAATCATCTCTAATGAATCTTGTACGGTTTCATGTCTCCAAAGCATCATTTATGAAAGATTTTAGCTTGTTTAACTATTTTGCTTTATCATTCTTTGTTTAATATCAATTATAGACATTTACTTTGAATGATTTGATCTCAGTTCACATGTTGTACATTACTATTTGATCAAGATTATGTTGGTCGCATGTCACTTAAAAAATTATTTTTGTTATCATTTACCTACTCGAGGACGAGTAGTAATTAAGCTTGGGGATGTTGATACGTCTCAAACGTATCTATAATTTTTGATATTCCATGCTTGTTTTATATCAAATGCCACATGTTTCTGTTATAGTTTTATATCGTTTTATGCATTTATTGGACTAACCTATTAATAGTTGCAAAATTGCACATTGTTTTTGTTTTACACTTTGATGTGTAGGAACTGACAAGAACGCAAAAAAAGCCGATTTGGAGTTGGACTTTGATCTCCTGAAATCTGTCTCCACCAGACAGTTTTTAAAGATGTCCCCGAAACAACCCGAAGATGACGTGAAATGAAAAAAGTCTAGTCGCGAAAGTTTTTGGAAATTTTCCGCTGATTGCCGTGTATTCGGGCATCGCCCAAAACGGAGCCCGTGGGCCCCAGAAGACCCCTGGGCGCGACCAGAAGTGGGGCCGCGCCGGGGTGGCGTCTGGACGCCTCCTGCACCGCCTCGCGCCGCCCTTCAGACTATATATTCGCCCCGTCAAAAGAACCCTAACCCCAGAAGGATTTCTCCAGAAACGACTCCGACCTCCGCCGCCACAAAAAACCCTAATTCGGGGACAGAAGTCTCTGTTCCGGAACTCTGCCGGGACGGGGAATTACCCCCGAAGCCATCTTCATCGGCATTGCTGCCTCCCATGATGCGCTGGTAGTAGTCCTTCATCGAGGCTGAGGGCTCATGCCGGTAGCTATGTGGTTTATCTCTCTCTCCCATGGCGTGATCTTTATGTGGTCATGAACATTGTAATCTAGTTGAATTTGTAGATGTTTCCCCTTCATTATGGTATGGATATGCTACTCAATTGGTTTTATCTATTATAATTTCCGGAGTCACCTTTGTCCCACGGTGCGAAGAGTATACAGTGTGCGCACCGTGTGTGACTCTATGGATAATTAGAGGGATACTTACCATGAGTTGTTTTTTGGTTGGATGTCACTATAAAATCGTGGTGTTTGTTTACTCAGACTTTAAGGTGTGCTTTTGCAGCCCTACGCAGTAGTAATGGTGTTCATTATCCAACAAGAGAATAGTTCCGAGTAGCATCTAAGTTTAATATTGAAGAGGAAGTTTTATTCTTGTGTTCAACTGTGTTACAATTGTTGAGAGTGACCACCAGTGAAAGTATGATCCCTAGGGCTTGTTTCCAAGCATTGAAAGACCGTTTAATCTCAGTTTTGTTTCATGTTCGCTTGCTGCCATTTTTATTTCAGATTACAAATACCACTTGTAATCATCCATATCACCTGTATTTTACCATCTCTTCGCCGAACTAGTGCACCTATACATCTGACAAGTGTGTTGGGGACACAAGAGACTTCTTGTATATTAATTGTAGGCTTGCTTGAGAGAGATACCTTTGACCTGGTGGTGGAGCCTCCCTCCTCGTTTCGGCCCAACATTGTATACAAGAATTCTTGTATATTAATTGTAGTGTTGCTTGAGAGGCCCAACTTTGTCTACAAGAATAGAAACGTGCGTAGACATCATTGACATGGTGGTGGAGCCTCCCTCCTCGTTTCGGCCTTTTCAGCGGTGCGCAGAGCTAGGAGCCGGGGCCCTGGACGGTTGGAGTCCTTGGGTTGGTGGGTGAGCCACGGACTCAGGTGCTAGTCGGTGACCTCGGCCACAGGGGTGGCACAGTGGATGGCGTGCGGCTTGCGGTGACGGTGGCTTGGATGTCGCGTGTCGACATTTGGTGCCCCGTGTAGAGGGCGGGGAGAGTTTACCGGGGGAAACCCTTGCCCGAGGTCTTCTCGGGATGCGGCGGCGGCCTCCACGGACGTCGTTCCCTTCTTGAAGGCGTAGTAGCTGCTTCCCTCGGCCCTTTTACGCTCCGGCTGAATATCCAAGATCCTCGGATTGGGCGGTGGCGGCGCATTAGCGTCCTGTGCTTTTTGAAGACGCCACCTTGGAGTTCACGACGGCTTGCTTTCCAGAGATGCGGTGGCGATGGATGCGGCTCTTGCGGTTTCTTTGTTGAGCTCCCTCGCATAAAGCTTGTACCTTGTTCTGCACCTCGGTGTATTTTGCGCAAAGCCTTGCTGATTGAGCATGTCTGCACTCTTGCGGATTGTGGCGGTGATGATCCTGCTAGCGGTGCTCCTTGGATGGTGGAGTTGGTCCCGGCGGTATGCCGTGTGTATTGGTGTGCCCCTGCTCCGAGTGAGCTCCGACCCGACACCTCTACCCGCCCTGCTTGTGCTCTCCCTCTTCGGCGTTGCTCGCCTTTGGGGTTTCACATGTAACTCGTCGGTAGCTATGGCTATCTATCTATGTGTTTGTGCGATGCGTTGTTGTAAGCTTGTTTCAGCACCAACTATTTTGTCGTCGTAGATGGCGTTATTAATTTAGCGTTGGGCCTTACGGCATGTTATCTATAGAAAATTAATAGGAATACATGAGGAGAGTAGATGAGCGACTCAGATTAGTAAGGATAAATGTCTGTTAGACAAATGGTGCCCCGTGTAGAGGCCGGGGAGAGTTTACTAGTGTTTGATAATGGCGGAACCTCCAAAAAGTGCTCGAGCATGCTTGCTCTCTCTCAATAGTGACCATTTGATGTCAGCCTCTTAAATACATCCCATATTAGGTTGTGTATTAAGTCTCTTAATCCCAAACCTACTACCATTTTTTACATGGCGAACATGAAAAAAATCACAACTTTCAAATTGGAAATGTAATTGCATTTTTTTCACGACGAGTATGAACAAATCCCAATTTGCAAATACTAAAATGTAATCGTCATTTCGACAATGAACAATGAACAATTCTCATTTTCCAAACTCTGAAATGTAGTCATCTGCCCATTTTTTGCACAACAAAATATGAAAAAAAAAACATTTTGCAAATTAGTCTTTGAAATCAACATTTTTCTTAATTAATCTGAAATCTGTTAGACAAATAAACATGCATGCAGAGCATTTAATGCACCTGAGTTTAGAATGCTTCGTTAATGCACATCCACTCATTTGGCGAGAAGCAAACACGCTCGAGCGCCATTTGTCCGCGTCCTTGATAATGGGGCTTAGTGTGCTAGCTCTCCAGCACGAAGGCGGCCATCATCGCTTCATAGCCGCTAGGGTCTAAGCGAAGCGTTTTACCATCACTTAGCTCTTAACCGAACACTTAGTTGTGCTTTTTTTTTTACTACGACTACAGCGGGCAGCCAGCCTGAACTTCATTAATCAACTGCCTATGAGACTTTGCAGTCTCCACAAGATAGGTTCAAATGAACCAGAGTTTACAGGGGGTACATGAGAAGAGAATTAAAGAAAAGAACGCACACCGACAACACAAAGAGAGGGTTACTCCGAGAAAAACTCGGAGACAGTTGATTGATGAGAAGCTCATCACGACCCAAGCACAACAATCACAAAAGGAGGAACCACCGGACATGACAGCGGAGACCCAGCCACGACACTGCACCATCGACGTAATCAAACACCAACGCACATCCGAGGCCACACAGCGCGCCGACACCACCTGTGTCGGGGGCATGTCCGAAAGGTCGCACGTGGCTAGACGACGCCACGACACCTGTGTGTCACCGGCTGAAGTTGAAGGGCATCGGAGATACCCTCACCGCACGTGGGGGTCGCCGCCGTAGTCGCAGGGCATGGCACCACCGAGTGCAACCCCAACCCCATCTGGGTTCGATTACCCGAAGGGTGGGCTAGCCTAGAACACGCACGAAGACCACCCACGCCAGTCACGCCAAAGGTCTTCGACAAGGATCCGACGCGAGGGTCTAGCAACCGGCAAGGAGAATCTCCCACCACCTCTGCCACGGCTCGCCTCGCATCGGAGAGGAGACCGCACCCAAGGCCGCCATCTGTAGAACCAAGAGCACACCAGAATACAGATGGGGAGGACAGAGGAGGCTCACCACCCAACCATGACAACCCCCCGTGTAGGGAGCGCGTCGCCACCATGGCCGCCATCTGCGAAGCCACGGCACTAGCCATCCTCAGTGGCGCCCCGCTGCAGGATGATAGCCGAGTGAAGAGGAAGACAACCTTGCAACCACCAGAGGGCACAGTCGAGCACCGTCATCAACGGACGGCACCCCCGGGGACGGGATCAACGGCCGGACCACCGGAGCGCCGAGCACCGAGGCGGCCACGAGCTTGCAGGAGCAGCAGGGCCTCCCAGGGCCAGCGCCTAGACAGGAGCTCAGCGGCCCGCCAAGCCCATCTGGGTCCATACGGGCCGAAGGAGGCGCGTCGTTGCGGCCGCGCCGGCGGAGCCGCGGACGCCCTGCACCGTGCCCCCGCCGCCAAGAGCAGAGCCGAAGGCCGCCACGGGCGGGCGTGAAGGCCAGAGGACGGGGGAGCGCGGGGGAGAGGCGGCGCACCATCGGCGCAGCCTCCTCGAGCTGCTTCGGGGCCCCGCGAGCGGCAGATCCCCGCCGCCCCCTTCACCGGCATCGCGCGAATTTTCCGGCGGCTGCCTCAGGGGACGGCGAGGGAGGGGGTCGGGGAGGAGGTGGGTGGCGGCGGGCGGCTAGGGTTCGCCCCTCCCGTCGCCCAGAGAGGAGGCGACGCGGAGGACTTTTTCTCCAAGTCCTAGTTTTGCTTTTTCAAATCATGGGTGCAACCAAACAACTTATTTGAATCATGAGTTGTGCTTGAGCGTACGCTTAGTTGGCTTTTTTGCTTAGTTGCACGTTTTCGAAGCACGAGTCACTCGCGCAAGCTAGTACCATATTTTGGATTTTGACTTTCGACTTGATGTGCGCATTTCATAAACCACTTACCAACAACAAGAAAGTCTATTTGCAAAAAAGAATGTTATTAGTAGAGCAACTTATTTTAAAAGAAAAGTGTTGCTTTTAAGGCCTACTAGAACATGAAGGCACATTGTCACGGAAACAAGTGAGAATGTTAAGACGATATAAATTACACATTTGTTTGAATTTACCGGTGCCTTCAAAGTTGTAGGTAGAGGACATTTTTATGCTAGTAGTGAGGGACATAAATATTATTTTAAATAAATATGGGCCATACAACAACTTATAGTAGTATGTTGTAATTTACATTCCTTGGTAAAAATATTTGTAATATACACCACACACAGGATTATTAAGAAACATATAACCAAGCGACCTACGAGCGA
The DNA here is from genome assembly GCA_947311845.1 of Poa pratensis. Classification (NCBI taxonomy): domain Eukaryota; kingdom Viridiplantae; phylum Streptophyta; class Magnoliopsida; order Poales; family Poaceae; genus Poa; species Poa pratensis. Next base: position 66,564,247 of record CAMZMU010000085.1, read on the forward strand.
TCATGGCCATCCTCACGTGATTGGGGGAGCTCCTATAAGGCGCCCACGCCACCTGAAGGAGAATAGGTGGGCCTTGCGCATTTACTTCTGTTCGTTGCTCAGATATATTCCTTTACTTTTTTGTTTTTATAAAGTTCACTATTTTCTATTTTTCTATTTGCGTTTATAAAATCTAAATGTATTCTAAAATCTAAGCATTTTTGTAATATGAATTTGTTTCAGATTTGAGCATTTTCAAAATTTGAAGTTTTCCAAATTTTGGACATTTTTAAAATCAGAATATTTTTTCGAGGAATTTCTAATCTATTTTCTTAGATTTTAAACATTTTTAAAATTTGAACATTTCTAAAATCTGAATATTTTGCAAAATATGAACATGTTTCAATTATGATTATTTTAAATCTGAACATTTTTTATGAATGAATATTTTAAATCTGAAATTTTTTTAATCTGGGTTTTTAAATATGGAAAATGATTTTAAATCTGAATATTTTAAAAAATGAAATTCAAAATCGGAATATTTTAAATTATGATTTTTTATAAAATCTGAACATTAAATCAGAAAAAGGTGAAAATAGAAAAAACAGAAAGAAAACGAAAAAGAAGGAAAGGAAAAAATACAACAGAAAAAATAAAAAGTGGAAACTGATAAGATGGGTCGGCCCGCTGTAGAATTCCTTCGGTCGGCGCGATCTAGAAGTGATGCCAGCGGTGGCATGTAGGAATTGGGAATTATTGGGCTGCTGCTCGGCAAGTCAATTTTTGGTCCGTGGCGTGCCTAAGCTTTAATGGACAGTCCATTGATAATCTCCTTCATCTAGAAAAAGGGTAAGTTCCTTAGTACTCCCTCCGTTCCACATATAAGATGTTTTAGACTTTTTCCACATTCACATGTGTACACATGTATCTAGACATGTTTAGTGTATATGTACACTTAGTTTGGTATGAATCTAGACAACATGTGTATCACCTAAAACATCTTATATTTTGGAACGGAGGGAGTACGTCGCTTACTTATCCAGCCTGCCTAAGCTTTAATAGGCCAAATGGACTATTGCTGGACTTTTCAGGAGTTTCCCCTCTCTCGTTCTTATGCTGTTCCGGACAGTTTGGTGCAATGCATTGACATAGCTACATTGTTTCCCTTTTCATTTAAATCTCAAAATTTTAAATTAAAATAATATTGGGAGAAGATGATATGAAAACATGTTTCAAATATTTGTAGCTCAAGAAAAGTAAGTTTACATAAGTTTCTCACATTTACTGAATAAAATTATCATGTATATGAAATTAATGTTCATATAAGTAAAATAGTTCTATATTTGAAATTAATGTGCATATACATGAGTTTAATGTTCATACTCATTAAAAAATTATATACAAAAAAAATTACGTGCGTGAGGTTTAATTTTTTCACATAGTTCAGAATACTTGTTCTCAAGGTTTAAAAAGATGCTCATGCATGAAACCAAAATGTTTGTATAGTCAAAAAAATGTTCATATGAGAAAAAAAATATGTTCACGCGGTACAAAATAATTCATCAGAGGTTTAAACAAATGTTCACATATTACATATGGGCTAGTCTCCGTTGGCCATTATGCAATGTATAATGCACTAGGTCATGTATGAGGCATTAGTTCATGAAAAACTGATTTGGTCATGGGGCTGATGCAACTCTACCTAAGTGGTTATGTACATATTTGATGTGCATTCTCTTTGGTCCAGTCGCACCAGCTCTATGAACTTGTTATGTCTATATTAACTGAGGCCAATGTATAAACTGCGTACACAAATATGAATTTATCTATTTTATTGAGTATGCCCCCAATGATTAAAGTGGGTACTATGTGGATGAGATGATTATGTTGTCCCCTGTAGTGTCTATAGAAACATTGTTTGTGGATGATCCTTGGTACAATAATTTAAAATGCAAAGGATTAACCTACAATATTTAGTAGTTTTTAAGGACTTCGCTCATCTATGCTCCGTATTAATGTGAAGTAATCCCTTTGCACTGCGTTTTGAATATTCTTATGAGGCCTATTTTTATGCATTTATTTTTACGTACCAATGATTAAATTGTGCAATTTATATGCAAAGGATGACCGTAGAGTACCTAGTAGTGTTTACAAGGACATTGCTTGTCTATGCTCCATGGTACCACATAATCATCTCTTTCCACTGTGTTTGCAATGTTCTCACGAGGCTTGCTTTTATGGATTACAATTTTTTGCATTATTGCATCTTCTATGATTGAACTATGAAGCATTATCACTTCAAGGGCTGGTCTAAAGTATTTACTAATATGCACAACTATATTGGTTGTACATTTCTTTTTATCCTTTATTTCAAACTCTTGGAATTTCATTGTGTGCTCTGTTCATATGAGGCAAAGTTTTGTGTGTGTTTTATACAATGTTTCTAAATTGTGTGTCATGTTTTGAGACATTTGTGTTTGTAGTATGTAAAGGGCAAGCTGGTCCTTGGAGGCAGCGGGGGGGCAGTGGGGAGTGAGGTGTTTTGCCTCCCGAGCTCCATGTAGCTCATTTTTTAAAAAAAAAATCAAAAATTGCATTTTTACGCAAAAGAATCACATATACTGATATTTATATGATCTACAAGTCTGGAAAGTTTAAACACGAAATTCGTTGTATTCTGGTCTGGGAAAAAATGACAAATGAGTGGATCTGGTGATGAAAAATATGCAGATTCAAAATTTTGAAATTTTGCCGATTTGTCTTTTTTGTGTAGCCTAAACTACAACGAGTTTTGATTTAAAATTTTGCACGTCTGTAGATCTAAACAACATCTACCACTGGTATTCTTTTCTCGATTTTTTAAAACGAAAAAGTACCGATTTTGAATTTTGAAAAAACGAGCTACATGGGGCAGCTGCTCCAAAGCGGGTAGAAAAGGCAACGGTTAGAACAGCGCTGCCAAGAGGCCGAGGGGGAGGACTGTGAAGGTTGGCCACTTCCATGAGGCGGTTTTTCCAACCCATTTCTGCAAAGTCATCCATGCACTGAGTTGGAGTTGCTTCCCATGCCTTGCCTCAGCATCTGAGCACAATCCCAAAGACCATCGTCCTCATAACACTGGTTGCAATTGAAAGGTGAGGCCCATTGATCACAATGGGATTATTGCCATGAAACAAGTCGGGGCAGGATGCTCTATTGCTCGCCACATCAAGATCGATTATTCTTGCCATTAAAGATCTTGAAGAAGCATGTCTACAAGGTCACCATATTCGACTACACCTGCATCATTGATATGTGTTGTTTTAGGCTTAATAAGCGAATGCTAATGCTTATACTTAATCTGATTGTTTGAAGCGCCATCGGTGCTGATAACCTCACCACTAGAAGAAGTGGTGAGAGTACATGTTTGTGCGCATGTTACCAAACAACCGATGCTTGCATCTACGACGCACATAGGATCGACCAAACGCTCGACCTAGCCTGCCTAGAATTTCGTGGGCACACAAAGCGTATTGAAGAACATGGCTCAACTCGCGTTTTTGCTCGGCGAGGTTTTCACAAGCCACAGATGCAAATAGGCCAAAAATCTATACGACCTACCAAACATGCCCCATGTAAATGTGTAATAAGCGGGTACATAGGAAAGAGTTTACCTTGTCATTACTTGAATGACTTTATATGGTGATGTCCATGGGCCGGACCGTATCCCATTATTTGTCTTCTATATGTAGCCTAAAATAAACAAAAATCTACATGGAGACTAGTGATTACATTATTTCTTTTGATGTTGGCAAGTCAACTATATTAGCAGCAGCGCAAGCACTGACCAGCACCTTTAATCGTAGGTCAAGCATCTTGATTCTGGAGCTACACATACTTAAAGATTCTGGAGCAACAGGCACCCTAGCGCGTTCGGCGTCGGTGATGTTTTGAATCGGCTGGACGAGACGTGTACGCACACTATGTACCCGAACAGTAGGCGTATTTACTCCTCGTTTCAGGGTCAAGAAGTTATGGAGGAGGAGAAACATGAAAATGTACACCAACTAACTGTCTCTGGCATTCAAGGCTGCAATGATTCAGTGTTCTTCAATTGAAGAAGGTGAGGAGGAGGATTCAATGAGATGTAGGAGAGTAGTTAGCACAAGTGGCAATCCATGCCCAAACACCTGTTCTTCGAGTGCAAGTTTGTTAGGTCTATATGGTCCATCATTCAAATAGGTTCTACTATTTATCCACCTACAAGCATTGCTAATATTTTTGGCAACTGGCTGAATGGAGTGGATAATAGGTTCAAACAACTTATTAGGGTGGCAGCGCTTGCCGTAATATGGTCGCTTTGGCTATGTAGAAATGACAAGGTTTTTGATGATAAAAATTGTTCTCTTATGCAGGTTATCTACCGGACTACTGCTACACTCCGTTCGTGGTCTCAGTTGCAACGTGTGGGGCATCGAGACCTGTTTATGGAGGTCTGTACAAGACTGGAGGATACGGCGAGAGACTTTTTATCCCTACATGGATGGCAGCATAATTTGCGGATCGGCCCTCCACCATAGGCGTTTCTACAATTTCTCATATTGATATGTAATTCGCCTTGTTATTCTTTTGTTAGTACTTCAGACTTTTTGGCTGTGTGCATCTTAGTTATGCAGAGGCTGGGTGTAATGTTTAAACTCTTTTAAGCAATAAAGACTCCCTTTATCTATAAAAAAAAATAAAAAATCCATGCCCCACTCCACGAGCTCTGAACTTTGCTTTTCAGACCTCCTGTTAGCTTTCCAGCAGCTCTCCCAGCTTAACAGGACGGGTTTGCACAAGCTCAACGAGGCCCATGTTGTCCTCATCCCCAAGTGTGATGGGGCTGCCTCCATTGGTGATTTCAGACCCATTAGCCTCCTGCATAGCTTCGCCAAGCTCTTCATGAAGGTTTTGGCATCTCGCCTCGCCAAGCGCATCGATGAGCTGATTTCGCCTACGCAGAGCGCCTTCATCCGTGGGCGGTGTATCCAGGACAACTTCTTGCTTGTACAAGGGCAGGTTCGCCGTCTGCATCGAGCCAAGCGTCCCTCCATGCTGGTCAAGTTAGACATCGCAAAGGCTTTCGACTCCGTCTCTTGGGGCTATCTCCTCGACATGCTCAAAGCTAGAGGATTTAGCCAACGTTGGTGTGATTGGATCGCCTTGCTACTGTCCACCGCCTCCTCGCGTGTCATCCTAAACGGAGTTGTGGGGGACCGGATTCGCCACTGCCGTGGGCTCCGGCAGGGTGACCCGCTCTCGCCATACCTCTTTAACTTGGCCATGGAGCCGCTCCAGAGCATCCTCGCGTTGGCGGTCGAGGACGGGATCCTTTCTCGCCTTGGCGGCCAGGCCAACGGTGTGCGAACGTCGCTGTACGCCGACGACGCCGTGTTCTTCATTAGGCCGGTTAAGGAGGAGTTCGCGGCGTTGCGCTCCATTCTGCACCGTTTCGGCGAGGTGACCGGTCTATGTGTCAATTTCTCCAAGACAAGTGTCATCCCGATTCGGTGTGAGGCCCTGGACGTCACCGACATCGTCTCGCCTTTGGGCGCTCGTCTTGCCACGTTGCCGTGTAAGTTCCTGGGCCTTCCGCTGAGCCTGCGCAAGCTCCGGAAAGTTGATTTCCAGCCGTTGCTCGACCGCATTGCCAGTAGGCTTGCTTGTTGGAAGGCCAAGCTTCTTTCCGCGGCAGGCCGCCTCGTCCTGCTCAATGCCGTGCTCTCGGCACTATCCGTCTACTGGATTTCGGTGCACGCCATGCCGGCTTGGGTGCGCAAGCTGATCGACCGGCTCCGTCGTGCGTGGCTTTGGAGAGGTGAGGAAACGTGCCATGGGGGCCATTGCAAGGTTGCGTGGAGCAAGATCTGCCGGCCCCGTGACCTGGGCGGCCTTGGCATTGTCGACCTCGACCGATTTGGGACTGCTTTGCGCCTTAAGTGGCTTTGGCTGGAACGTGTTGCGCCTGACAAGCCATGGAACGGCATGCCGGTCCCCTGCTCGATGGCGGACAGAGCAATTTTCGCTGCGGCCACCATCGCCTCCATCGGCGACGGACAAACTGCGCGGTTCTGGTTCGACAATTGGACGACTGAGGGAGCCCCCTTTGTGCTCTTCCCGGACCTTTTTGCGGCTTCACGCCGTAAGCAACGTCTGGTGGCCGATGCTGTGCATGATCAGCGCTGGGTCAGCGACCTACGTGGACGTGTCTCGGCGGAAATGCTGCCGGCGTTCGTTCGGCTTTGGTTGGCTGTGGCTAATCTGCAGCTTGCCGTCGGCAACCCGGACTCCTTCGCTTGGCGTCGCACGGAGAATGGAGTCTACTCGGCCTCCTCCGCGTACCGGATGCTGTTCCTCGGCTCGGTGGCGTCGCCTCTTGTGCCAACTGTTTGGCAGGCATGGGCGCCGGCGAAATGCAAGCTCTTGGCCTGGCTGTTCGTTCAAAACCGCGTGCTCACGGCTGACCGTCTAATGGCGCGGCGATGGCCGAACTCGTATTTCTGCGCTCTCTGCATGCGGAATCTTGAGACGGTGGAGCACCTGCTTGTCGAGTGCAGCTGGTCACGCGCGCTCTGGGATCGTGTTGCGGACAAGTTCGCCATTGCCACGCTGCACCCGGCCTCGTGGCCGCCCTCGCCCCTGCCGGCACTGCATGCCTGGCTTGCGGCACTGTCATCCACGCCAGCTCCGCAGGTGAAAACGGGCAAGTCCTTGGCCCTGCTCACCATATGGGCCATCTGGCGCGAGCGTAACGCGCGGATCTTCCGTGATCACGGAATGACGCCGGCGGTGGCAGCGCAGCTGCTATTCGACGAAGCGGCTAGCTGGGCGCTAGCTGGCTGCGGGCACCTACGATGCCGCGAGTAGTCCGTTCTGTTCGCTACTCCCAGCAGGCTTCTGCTTGGTTTAGCCTCTTTTTTATTTTGGCTCGGGTTCCTTGTAACTGCTTTCTTCTATCAATGAAATAACGCAGCTCTCCTGCGCTCTTTCAAAAAAAAAAATTTCCTGGTACCCAGATCCAGGGTCAGTGATCCAGAGCCATCAATCAAAAGTCAAAGCAAATGAACCGATATGAGATGAGATGGTATATATGCTAGAATGTAAAGTTGCTGCAATTTAGTTGAAAGATTTCGATGTCTGGATAGTGTACAGTATTGCTTTCTGGGAGACATTTTCCTTTCCGAATTTTGAAATTTTAACCCGGCAATTTCAGAGCCAGAAACTTAATCGAAGCAATGTACTGTGAACACAAGCAAATCAAGTAATCCTACTTGCTACACAGTGAAACACCCTATAGATGCAGAGACATCTGAAGAAAAAAATCTGAGTAAAACACCTTACCTTGTATTCACCGATTCTTGCATTCCACCAGCCAAAATGCTGCAAATCTACGCTACCCCGCGCCTGTAAGGTCGAATTTGGTCTAAATATTGCACAAGCGATCGGTGCATGCGTGCACGAGATCGAGAAGAACAAGACCAGATCAGCTGATGATCCAGATTCTAGCTAGGACCTGATGAACTCCGTGACCTTTTCACCGGTGGCCTCTGATCCACAGCAGCGTCCGCCTCGCGAACGACGGCGCCTCGTCGGCCCTCGAGCTGAGTCCTGCGGCGGCTGTGCCCGAGCCGAACTCGACGTCCCAGTCCGCGACGCTGCCGCTCGCGCTCTTATCCCACGCCGACACGTTGTACTCGGACTCGGTGACGGGGCTCACCACGTCCGCCCGCCGCTTCGGCGCCCCGATGTCGCTCGCCGCGCGCTGGAGCGCCGAGGGGAGCCGGAACGACGACACGCGGCGCGACGACGAGCCCGACGGGGCGCTCTCCTTCCTGCGCGGCCCGCTCCGCATCCATATCTTGGAGATGGAGAAGCTCTCCTTCTTGTCCATCGTGGGCTTCGACAGTTTGGCCGACGCGTCGAAGCCGCGGAAGCCTTCCCGCTTGGAGTGGCAGTCGCACTCCGACATGGCCACTCGGTGCCCTGGCATCCGCGTCGTCGGCCGCTTCTTGGTCGGCGGCTTCACTGAGACACGGAGCAGCGAGCTCTGGTCCATGACGTACTCGTAGGTCCCCATGGAGTAGCACCGCCTCACGTCCTGCTCGGAGTTGGCACTGGAGCCGACGCCACCTTCCGTGCCCTGGCTCCTGAACTTGCCCAGCTTGACGGGGACGACCACCTCGTCCTTGTCCTTGACATCTGCGTGCTTCTGACCCTGACACCCTGCGTCTTGCTCCATGACGAGGCTGAGGTTAGCAGAGGACGCCCCGTCGAGGCGATCGGAGACGGAGCCCTCCGAACCGGACTCCAGCACGAACACCAGCGGGCTGCAGCCCCCGCCGCAGGGTGAGAAGTCGGCGAGGAGGCTGCGGCGGCAGAGTGGGCACGTGGAGTGCGACAGCAGCCACGTGTCGATGCATTCGACGTGGAACGCGTGGCTGCACTTGGGGAGGAGGCGGAGGCGGTCGTCGTCGGCGAACTCGCACAGGCAGACCGCGCAGTCGAAGGGGTCCTTCCCTCCGGCTCCCACGACGGCGCCGTAGAGGAACACCGGCAGCGCGTCGATAAAAGACTGGTCGACACCGGCGTCATGTAGATGGAACAGCTGCTGAAGCTGCCCCTGGAACGCGGTCGCGTTCGCGTGGCTGCTGTCGGCGTCGCCGGGGTCGCGCGGCGACGGGCGGAACAGGAACCGAACGAGCAGGTGGAGGAGGCCGGAGACAAAGAAGATAACGGCCAAGATCAAGATGATGAGAAGGATACTGGGGCTGATCCTGCTCTGAAATGCCGCACCGAAGGACGCCGGAGACGGCGGCGTCAACAGCGGCATTAATGGCACGGGAGGCGGCAGTAATGGTGGCCGTGACGGGGGTGGGAGGTAGGGGAGCGGGAGCTGCAGCGGGGAAAGGGCTGCGTAGTGGATGGCACCGTGCATGGTGGGGTGGCTCACGGCTCCGATCAAACTCGATCTGAGACGCCGTGGAAGAGGAGAATTGGAGGTTTTCTGCCAATGGAGGTGTTCTGCGGCCTAAAACTCAGAAGTCACAACCATGAATCTCATGTCCTGAAACATGTGGCTTCTCGTGGCGCACCATTTCCTCTTCTTTCCCTTCTTGAGACGGCAACAGAACTCAAGCAGCTCATCCTTGTCCTTGCGAAGCTTTTGTGATTGAATCTTTGGAAAGGAAGGATGGAACAGAGAAACAGAGGAGGTAGTTAGGCTGGTGCCAGTGCACCGCCTCACTATCGCCCCGCCACGTCAGCTTTTACCCCCACTCTCACCCCACACTCACCCCACTCTCACCTCACGGTGCCAGTGCATGGGCTGTAGTCCCAGGCTATAGCCACGTCACCTTTTTTCTTCCCTTTTTTCCCTTCACCTTTTAATTCTTTTTCCCTTTTCTTCCAGGCGGACCCACACGTCAGCCTCTCACGCCCGCCTCTCGCCTCCCTCTCGCCTGCAGCCGCCAGTGCGTCGCCCCGCTCTCGCCCGCCTCTCGCCTCCCTCTCGCCCGCGCCATGGTGCCAATGCGGGTTGTAGTGGGGCGGTAGCGCCCGCTACCGCCGGGCGACGGATCCGTCGCCTGCCGCTACCGTCTCGCCTCCCTCTCGCCTCTCTCTCGCCCGGCGCCGGGCGGTACCGCCCGCGCTATCGCCCCCACTGGCACCAGCCTTAATTGGGTACAGCAAGACAGGTGTGTATGTTGAGAGAGAGAGAGAGAGAGCCGTCAATGTGTAGGAGGATGGATCCTTAATGCGGGGAGAAAATGGAGGAAAGGAGGGATACGGGCCAAGAGATGTAAGGAGAGGAGCGATGGAAAATGAAAATGACACTCCCAGAAAAAAATATCAATGATACTGTACTACTCCATCCGTTCATAAAAGATGTCTCAACATTTTTTAAATTTACATGTATCTACACATTAAAACATGTCTATATAAACACAAATTTAGACCAATTTGAGTCATCCTTTTGTAAACAGAATAAGTATTTAAATTTGCCATGTGTGCATACTAAGTGCATCTCTAGCCGATGATGACCTCAAACGCCTCCTTATACTTTGACTCCTTATATTTGGTCTCTAAAGAAAAAAATCCCTAAAAATGTTGCTTGCCATATTATTTTTTCTAGTTTTGATTAAACATACTATGTTACAACTAGATATCTGCATACATATTGAATCCAAACATAATAATTACGGTTTCAAATAATTCACGAATATTACAAATTCAAATTCTACAAACCAAATTATTCAAATTCAAACACATGAAAGGGTTCAAATGAAGTAAAGAGCAACTAGGAACTGTTGTAGATTTGCCACTTGAGCTTAACAAGATCATTTTGAAGCTAAGTATGGACCTCTTGGTTCTCAATGTTTTGACGTACCCCGAGAAATCTCTGAACCCGGTTTGCATCATGTTCTGGCTCAACTGGATCCCTATTGGAGACATACCGATGGTTCTCCGGCATACCAAACTCATTTTCAAGGATCATGTTGTGCAAGATGACACAACATGTCATTATTTGCCATAAGGCATTTGGTTTCCAATATTCCGCAGGGCCATGAATAATGCCAAACCGCTTCTTAAGCACACCAAAAACTCTCTCCACATCTTTCCTAACCAATTCTTCCTCACTAGCAAAGTGACATTTCTTGTTGCCTTGAGGACGAGAGATTGCCTTCACAAATGTGGCCCAAGTAGGGTAGATGTCGTCCGCAAGATAGTAACCAATCGTGTACTCCTGGCCATTGACAATATAGTTGCAAGGAGGTTCCTCTCTGCCAACAAGCCTTGCGAACAGTAGTGATCTCGACAACACATTCAAATCATTGTGAGAGCCAGGCAATCCAAAAATTGCTTGCGAAATCCAAAGATCATGTAATGCAACTGTCTCTGGAATCATGGTTGGATCGTTGCAATGTCTTTTGTACTCACCTTTCCATCCTGCAGGGCAATTCTTCCATGTTCAGTGCATGCAATCAACTGATCCAAGCATCCCAGGCCGCCCTCGTTCTTCGGGCACACCCAAGAGCCTCTCGGTGTCCTCGTCAATGGGTGCCCTCAAGTAATCTGGCCCAAAGACATCAATCACGGCTCTTGTGAATTCTTAAACAGACTCCAAGATTGTATCTTCACCGATGCGGACATAGTCGTCAACTGTGTCATCCGAACACTTATAGAAAGCACTCGAACTGCCGCAAGACACTTCATGAGTGGGCTAGCACTCATCTACCCCTATGCACTCTTCGCTTAGCTTAAGCCAATCATCGTGCTTCCATACGACTTTGGCAATGGTGAGAAAGAGACTTTTGTATGCATCCGAAATCGGCGGTGAAAATACTTTTCCCGGTAGGTTGACACTGGGTTGAAGTAACCTTTCATAAGCTTGGCACCCTCGACTCTATCTCGGTCGATGTAGATACGACCGAACTGTGATCCTAGCCTCGGGCGCTGAACAACTTTTTTTTTATCACCGCAATGGCCATTTCCAAGTCATCGTCATCGTCTTCTTCCTCCTCGGACAAAGAATCAACGAATAAAAAACTCCCTCAACCTCTTCATCTACAAAAATAAACTTACATTGTAATTTCATCGAACGCGTCAACGATGATGGAGGCGGGAAGTTCGGCCGACGTTGCTGACCCTATACCAAAGATTCCTAAGGGCGACGCGGCTGAGAAACATGCGGCCGGTGGACAGAGGGGGTGGGAGATGCCCATACCTTGGTTGTCGGTCGCGCTGAAAGCTCGCCGCGGCCGTATCGATGCTGCCGGAATTTTACCGGCTACCCTTGATTTGGCATAGAAAGCTCCGCTGTGGGCCTTCGGTGTCCTCGTACTGCTCCGGCGTTTGCTCAAGCCGAGCCTAGATTGGACAAGGTGGCGGCCGACATCGGTGGCAATGGATTACACGACGAACGGAGAGATTCTGGCGGCGAGAGAGCTCAGCGCGTGAATTGAGGTGGGCTGGGGGTGTTGCCGGAGGTTGCGGTGTGGCGGCGGAGGTGGATGGCGGTCGCCGGAGGCAACAGCGGCGACAGTGTGGGAACGAGGAAATTTTTCGGTGCCAAGGCGAAGGGCCGAAGTTTTTCTCCAGCTTGCCGATGTCGAGTATATTTAGGGATCGGTCAACGAGGGGAGAATTTTTTTACTCCTCTAATGCATATAAGGGTTCGGCTAGACTCAGTTTAGAGGAGGAACCGCCAAAAAAATTTCTCCTCTAAGGGGTTATAAGGGATCAGCTAGAGATGCCCTCAATGTTCCAAAATATATTGTCAAAGTATACATATTACAAAGGGAAGACGAAGCAGACTATTTAGAGTTTAAGTTTGTTTTAAATTTCGTTATAATATATGTTAGTTTAAATTAAATTCAAGGCGTATATTAAGTTTGATAGTATGTAATTGTTTAAATAAATATATGAGGCGTTGGGCAGCTGTCCACCGGCCCGAGATATATTTTCGGATGTGTTTGAAAGTGCCGGTGAAGATACTCTAAATTCCAAGTGTTTTCAGGATCCTGTGTTTTCAAAAGGCCGTATAAAACAGAAGATGACTGAGCACTTTTCAAATATTTTGTTGTCATTTATGAAACAGACCCATTTTGTTCTCATTCAATCATATCCATACAAGAGGCGAATTATTTTTCAAAACCTTCTTCCTCAGTAATGGCGATGCGTGATAGAACAGGAGAGTGGGTGCGTAGTTAGTGCATGTGTACTAGCATGTAATCGTACGACAATGTCGCAACAGAGACGCGGAACAATTGATAATTTGACATGGACTCCGTTTCTTCTTGTATGTTTAGCGTCCTAGATGTTACATATATTTAACTGTTTAACCATGTACTGTACTACGGACTACTCCCTCCGTCCATAAAAAAATGTCTCAACTTAGATCAAATTTGCATGTATCTACACACTAAATCATGTCTACCTACATATAGATTTGAGTTAGGTTGAAACATCTACGGAAGGAGTATATTTTAACCACCAACGCTTTGAGAGAAATAAACTACTAGGGCAAGTACTCGCAGACCTAACCATTGTACTAGTAAACGGTTAGGGTTCCTGTAGACTTGGTGGCAACTCCAAGGTTAGCGAAGATAGTTTGGTTGTAGGTCGCCTAATTTTGACTTTGCAAAATGCTTCAATCAGCAGCCGGCTCGCATTTCGCGGGATGATGTTGCCCGGTGACGGTAAACTATTCAGTAAATTGCACGTTAGGAATTTAAGACCCTGACTAGGGGCTCTGGGTACAGACGAAGAGTTGAGACCTGCTCGGGGGACCCATGCTGAGCAACATGAATGCACTAGGTAGCTTCTCGTTCTTCTCGTTCGCGCCGAGCCGCCAATTTTTTTTCTCCTCTAAGGGGTTATAAGGCCTCGTTCTTCTCGTTCGCGCTGAGCCGCCTCGGCTGCTTCGTAGCGAACCCTCTTCCTTTCCTTGCCGGCCGCGAAGTCTTCGTCGGAGGTGTTCATGACGTCGTCGTCGGAGTCGAACCAGCTCGCAGGCGGCTCGGCCGCGATGAAGGTGTTTTTTTGAAGCGAAACAGTGGGAAAGGCTCCCACTGCAATTTTCCATTTTCTATTAAACACCGCAGCGTATGTTCAAATATTTACAACCCAAAGAGTTTAAAAAGATCAAAAAAATCTATAGTTGTGTTTGCAGCCAAATACTAAATTGATCTACATACTTCTTCTTCATTCTGTAGCTAACAAGCTGTAATTCTTGTAAGTATATTGCCTTCCAACTTGCAAAGCTTGGGTTCTGGTTCTTGAATATCAGCTTGTTTCTAACCATCCAGATCCCCCATGATGCAAGGATTATAATTTCCATCGCAAAAGGAACTTTAAGCTTCATCTTCATGTCAGCGAAAGCTTCATGTACCGAAAGATTTCTAGCTCTTTGTGGGCAGACATAATCCCAGCACTTTTTGCGAAAGGGCAAGACCAGAAGAGATGAATTAGAGTTTCTTCGTGAGCACACTGAAGCGTCGCACAATTATAGGACTGAACATGAAAGTTCTTTCTTCTTAGTAAATTTCGAGTGTTAAGTCTGTCATGCATAAGCAACCAGAAGAAAAATTTGTGTTTCACTTGACAGCAAGATTGCCAAATCCATCTGAAGTGTGGCAAAGCTGGCTGAAATCCTACCAGTACGTTATATGCCTTTTTGGAAGAAAATTCAGCGTTTCCCCAAATGTAACTCCAAATATCTTTATTTCCTTCTGAAATCATTGTTCTTGCAGTGTGGCAAATTTCTTCTAGCTGTAGGAATTCAGCATATGCCTGTGTAGAAAGAGGCAGATGAAAAATGTCTTCTAAGGCTTCTTGATTGATGACTTCAAGAACGGTCATTTCTGTTTTCTTGGCAAAAGTGACCAAATGTGGCATTGAATGGTGCAGACATCTATCTTGCCAGAGATCGGTCCAGAAGAAAGCTGTTTTACCACTACCCAGGTTACATCTTGCCATGCCTTTATACGTATCAATGAGCTTGATATGTGCTTTCCACCAAAAAGATCCTTCAGGCTGATTACCAGGAAGTGAACCATTTGCATAATAGGTGCTCCAAATTAATTTAACCCAAGGGATGTCATGTTCATTGTAAAATTTATGCAGATTCTTCAGTAATAACGCTGTATTCTGGATATTCAAATTGAGCACACCCAGTCCTCCTTGATTTTTTGGCTTGCATATTTTATCCCAGGCAATCAGAGCCGATCCTTTGGATTGAACATCTGCAGTTTTTTTCCTCCATAAACAATGCCTGAAGTATTTTATGACTTGGGCTTTAATCGTAACTGGCACCTCGAAACAGCTGAGATAGAAGATGGGAAGTGACGACAGAACAGATTTCACCATTTGAAGTTTACCTCCATAATTCAAGAAGTCTGCAATACTACAAAGTCTTCTTTCAATTCTGTGCACCATTGGCAAGAAGAATTCCAGGTTTGGCTTGGTCAATCCTAAAGGCAAGCCTAAATAGGTGAAAGGCAGGCTTCCTTTTTTGCAGTTCAAGGTCAAGGCAAAATGATTTAGCCTCTCCTCATTCATATTGATTGGCATCATGCTTGATTTATGATAGTTGACCTTCAAACCAGTGGATTCAGCAAAAGTATGTAACAACGCTTTTAGGCAAGTGAGCTGAGTAGCATCTGCTTTCATAACCACAAGCGTGTCATCTGCGTATTGTATCACAGGGAAGTCAGGGCAGGCAGGGCAATTCAGAGGAAGAGACAGAATGTTTTGTTGCAAAGCTTTATTCAAAATGGATTGCAACAAATCAGCAGCCAGCACAAACAGCAAAGGCGAGAGTGGGTCACCTTGTCGCACCCCTCTCCTGCAGTAAAACTTTTTACCAGGAACACCATTCAAGAGCACCGATGAGGTTCCTGATTCCAGAATTAGCTGAATCCAATTAATCCATTTCTCTCCAAAACCCCTTGCCTTCAGAATTTCAAGGATGGTGGAGTGCTCGATTCTGTCAAAAGCTTTTTCAAAATCAAGTTTGATCACTAAAATCTCTTCCTTTGATTGATGACACTGAAAAAGGTATTCAAAGGCCCAGCCCAAGCAGTCTTGGATCGATCTTTTCTTCAGAAAACCGTACTGATTCTTGTGTACAATTTTCAGAATGATCTTCTGTAATCTGTTCGCCAAGATCTTAGTGATTAATTTTAGAACACCATTCAGAAGAGAAATGGGCCTAAAATCATTAGCAGTCGTTGGATTATCAGTCTTCGGAATAAGAGTGATATATGAAGAATTTATACTTTCCAGAGCAACATTGCCATTATAGAAATCCTGGATGAGAGCTTTAACATCTGACCCAATAATGGACCAACAATTTTTCATGAATTCATTATTGAAACCATCGGGTCCTGGGGATTTATCATTGGGCAACTCCTTTACGACATCTTCAATTTCTTTATCTGTGAAAGGTAGTTCCAGCTCTTGGAACATCTCAGAATTGACAGGTTCCCCAAGTACTTCCTCAAGATTAAACTGCATGGTTGTCTTGTCAGTTTTACCCATTCTTTCTTTGAAGGCATTCCATAAAATGGATGCTTTGCCTTCATGATCCGTAATCTCAGCTTGATCACTGTTTTGCAGCATTGCAATATAGTTGTGCCTGTAACTAATAGTTGCTCTTGTGTGGAAGAATTTGGTATTCTCATCCCCTAGTTTGACCCATTTAATTTTCCCTCGCTGCTTCCAGTAGGATTTTTGGTTTTGGAGCAAGGTGATAACATGAGCTTTCAGTACATCTCTCAAGTTCTGTTCTAGATCAGAGAGCATCCGTACTTCCTCCATCATGTCCAGCATGCTGATGGTGTCATTAACTTTGGTGATTAGATGCTTAAGACAAGGCAACTGTTTAGACCAAAGCTTTAGCCCTCTTCGCACATTCTTGAATTTGGCATTCACTCTTTTTGCAGCATCAGTATAACCCACTGGAATATTCCAAGCATTTTCAACTACACTCTTGAACTCACTGTGTTGCAGCCAGTAGTTTTCAAACCTGAAAATTTTCGCTCTTGGGATTTTTGTGTCGATGGAAATAACACATGGCAAGTGATCAGACGTTGGTTTCACTAGAGGATAAACCATCGTGTTAGGGAAGGAGATTGTCCAAGCATTGGAGGTGAAAAACCAGTCCAATTTTTCTAATAAGGGGTCCTGCTGCATATTGCTCCAAGTGTATTTTCTTCCCTTTAGCGGCAATTCCACCAGCCCTAGGTTGCTAATTGCTTCATTAAACAACAACATATCATTTATATCTCCACCAGGTTTATTTCTATCGGAGGGCTTTCGGATGAAATTGAAATCTCCCATAATTATCCAATTTGTATCATCTGGCATATCTATATTGCTGAACCAGTCAATAAACAGAGCCTTTCTTTCGGATGTGCAAGGGCCATAAATATTTGTTAAAATCCAGGACTCATGAGAAATATTGCTTGTGAAGTTGACAGAGATTGAGAACTCATTTTGAAAAGCCAGTACACCTTTGAACAGAGATTCATTCCAAATCACAATAATTCCCCAGAGGCTCCAACAGAAGGTAGGTACTCAAACCTATTGAATTTTTTAGGACAGAACTTTCTGATATACTCAAGATCAAAGTTCTCACGTTTGGTTTCTTGCAAACAAATAATATCACATCCACATTCATCAATTTTACTTGCTAAAGCGAGCCACTTCTGTTCAGAATTAATTCCCCGAATATTCCAATTCATTATTTTCAATTGTCTGTTGTAATCCATTGGGAAACTGAGTGTGTGGTCATAAGGTAAGCCAACTGGACACAATCCAGAGCCATCAAAGAGTCATAACAGAGACTAAAAGACATCCATACACTTTGCAGGTTAAACTGGTTCAGAGTTGCAGACAATATCGCTGACATATCAGAAACATGATCCAGCAAAAGAACATTATTACATCTCTCACATAAAAGTGTCATCGAGAATAAACTGAAGCTAACAAAATCTCTTTGTTGTACTAACATCTTAAATATCTATTTTTTGTTCTTCTTGCTCTGCTGCACACCAGCACGGCCTGCAGCTCCCGTGCGACCAGCAACTCCATTCTTATCTTGGGCCTTGCCCTTCTTATTGAGCTTCTTCTCCAATTCCTTTTCTTCCACCTTACAAAATGAGGATGCTAAGTTTCTCACAACTTTGGATTTAAGTTCAGGTGGAGCAGCATTACATGCCAAGCATTTTTTTTCTTTGCAAGCAATATGTGGTTTAAACCCATTGTTCAACTCTTGAATCCTAGGGCTTCTCCTTACCTCTGATTCCACAAGAGGTGCTTTACCCATTCTTTTCCTGGATGGTGACATAGCAGCAGCAAGATCTAACTTGTCAGTATCATCCATCTCATTCTCATCATCACAAATTTCAGTGAGCATACATGTAGGAGCTTGAATATCCAAGCATTTATCAGGAATATGAAATGTGAATGATTGTTCGTACTCATCATTTTCACAAACAATTTCCCAAAGTGGAGAATTAAGAAACTTCTTCGTCCAATCAAATTTCTCAGGTGTTAATAGCATCATTGTAATGAAATTGAACCAACTTACAGGTATGTTAAAATAATTCCCATTCCTGTCATCAGTCTGGATGTGCGGAGCAAAGTATTTGTCCCACAGCTGCATTCCTTGTTCCGAGAATTTTTTTGTAAGATCTTCTTCAACTGGAACGAAGTATGTCTGAACCATACCTATCTGCAAATGAGCTACAGCTGGTGTAACAATGGCAATAACATTTCCATCTATATCCTTGTGCTGCTCCTCCTCAAGGTTCAGTTCAGGTTGCTGTCCCTGAGCAACATCTTCGGGAAGTTCTTCATCCAAATAAGCTTCCAAGAGGTTTTGTAGTCCAGCACCAATTTGAGGTGCAACCAGCACATGTCCATGATTATCTTCGTTCATTTGAGCATCCAGATCAGCAACAGGCTCAAAGGCTTGCACATGATGCTCAATTTGATCTACTTCATCAATGACCCATTGAGGAACCAAATCCCCTTGGTTATGCACTGAGTTTTCGCCTTCAGAGATTGAGTTGTCCGCGGTAAGACTGCTGTCAATAGGCTGGTCTTGTTGCTGATCCACAGGCATTTCGTCAGGCACAACAGGGGTATTTCATCTACTTCCATCTGATTAACATCGGCCTGCCCTCCAAAAGGGCCCATCGCCCAATGACCCCATCCTTCAGCTTCTTCCTCATTATTCCCATCACGATTTTCCTCGCCCTCTTCATTTGCCGCATCCATCTGTGCATCTTGATTCTGCACCTGTTCTGGAGAATCTACATGTGGCAAGGGATGAGTTCTTCCATCAATGTGTTGTATCTGGAACCCCGTTGGCACGAACGGACGAGGGTCAATCGGAATATTCGCCATCAGAGATGGTGTACTCCATCTCGATCTGCCCGTCCCAGTACGCCGAGTCCGTCGCGTACCGAGTGTCGTCGTAGAGCTCCAGCGGGAGGGTTTGCTGGCTGTTCTCGATGTAATCGAGGCGCTTGCCCGGTTAGCCGAGGGGCAACCGGAACGTGCACTGGGTTCGTCGCCCATCCCTCGGGGGAGGCGGCAGTTCGCCGGCACCGGTGTGTTGGTGCGGATGAGCTCCCGTGCCTCGGCCTCCGTGAGAAGGTCCGCCGATGGAGGAGGAGGTGGCGGGGGAGGGGGCAGTGGAGGAGCGCGGGAGGAGCCCGCGTCGTGGTCGTCCGCCAATGGACGGACTGCGTGGAGACGAGCGTCGCGCAGGTGGTTTTCCATAGCTTGATCGCGCCGGCGGTTCCTCCGGGCCGACGTTGCCGCCTGAAGACGCGCAAGCTCTTCCTCCGTCAAGGGAACGCCGGTCTCGCGCCGGGGAGGGGCCATGGATAGGTTGTGAATAGACAGGGAGGAGGAGAGGAGATGTGTCGGAGACGGCGAGGAACCCGCTCTATATATAGGCCGGGGAGGCGAACGGATGAGCTCGCCTTAACTCCGGCCAGCCAACAGCCCGCCTGCCACACCATTTACGGCGACACTTCAAAAGGCGCGCTCGCCTGCATTGACGCCGCCGTGGCGCAGACGCTTCCTCGCCGCAGAGAAGTGAAGCGACGCGTCGCTGCGCCTGGCTGGGAAACCGAGACGCCGCCCGCCATTAATTCAGCTGACCAGGCCACACTCAACCTCGTGTCTCACTGGCAGGCGTGGCCCGCACGTCGGAGGGGTACGTGGCGTCGCGCGCCGTTGTGTCCGGGGCCGCCCGAGGTGTACCCAAGATGAGGGCGTGGGCTGGGCGTGCCAGACCGAAAACTAGGTCACGCCGGACCCAATTCGCGTTTGGCCGGCGCGAGTGGGGGCGAAACACTGTCCGGCATGCCCCAAAGGCCTTTGGGCGCCCCGACTGGAGATGCTCTAAATATTCATATTTTGTCTATAATATTGGACAAACTTATACTATGTTGACTTTTGACTAAAAATATACGCCTTATTTTGATTAACGGAGTAGTACTTATCCTAAAGCTGATGATAGGGATAGGAATGCTGCCCAACTCCTCTTGGTCAGCCGTTCACGCGTCCTGACCGAGAAATTGATGGTCAAGTCTTGTGACACTGGAAGACTGACTCAAAAATCAGAAGCTTGGCGAGCAGCATGGGGTCATGGGGGCCTCTCCGGCTCAAAGGATTTTCAAAATAATTGTATAGAATTTTCACTCGTAGCAATTTTTAGTATAGAGTCCATTTGATATAAATCCTCCAAAATTTCTATGTATTGTTTTCCTACACTATCTTACAGAATTTCTAGCAAGAGGTAGGACCTCTTGAAAAATTCTTGACAACTATGACATGCACTCAATCACTTGTGTTCTTGTTGCGGTAAAATCAAACAACACCGGTTACTAATTCCTATAAAATTTTAAGTGTCATGCCATTCTATTACTGCAGAATTGTTATTGCTAGTATGTTTTAGAAGTCCTGCGAAGTGCGAACCATATAAGCCCTGAAGCTGGCTGCACAAGCAATCTGCCACACAACTGGGGCCTAGGTCATATTAAGTGTCATATCAAATGTCATGGCACCAGATTAAGTGTCGTATTCAGTAATTCAGTTCTGCCCTAGAAGAATTATTTCCAACAATGCAGCAGAAAAGAAAAGGGCAGCTTTACGCATATGACCTCTCTACATCCTTCGGCTTCGGCAAAAGCAAAACTGCAACAAACGAAACGATGCCTCTGAAAATGGCTCCGTGCTTTCCGACTTCCCAGCCGTATGTGGAGCAGCTTGGCATTGCCACTACTTCTAGCTTTGTTGATTTATTCCTCCGCTCTTTCACTTGGTCGTTCACCGTCTTTCGCAGGCATCATGGCCTTGTCGTTGGCGTGGCTGATGACCTCTCGCTAGTGCATCATCCTCGGAGTTCCGTGCCGAATGACTCGATGCGACCACCACGTTCTACATGTCCCACACGGTATTTGACTATTTGAGTGAGAGCAAGACTAATACAAATAGTAGAGCTAATCCCCCACCATTTAGGCGTATTTGTATTAATTTACTTTTACTTAGAGCATGGTAGCCTTTCCCCAGAAGTGCATGCAAGATTTCAAGCCCAAACGGTGAATACTTTGGGCCTAGAGAATTAGCAAATGCATGCCCTTTAAACCGTGACAGAGGGAGTATATCTGGTTCAACGATACTTTATATGAATCAGAAGAGTAGATATACTCGCACCCTCCTTTTCTAAATTTTTTTTTACTTTATTGCGGTATTTTAGGCGTCTAATGGTGACAAAGTGTGACCCCCGTGCGCGCGGGAGAGGAGGGAGGAGGATGCCACCGAGCGGGTATTAATCACTGTAATTATTGCTAATTGGGGCTCTATTACTGGAATTATCTGGATATTTTTCAGAAACGTGCGAGAAGGCACACCTTTTTCTTTATAGATAGGAAAGAGAGGCAAACATACAAGCAAACACGAAAAATCCACAACAAACTCTAAGGCAGCTTAGCAAAGCCAACTACTCACAAAAAAACCTAGAAACTTCCACCTATCCGCTTCCTCCATGATGCTATCTAGCACAGCAGACACTGTCGAGAATCTTCTGTCGAAAACTCTTATTTCGCTCAAGCCAGATAGACCACAAGATCTCAAACTCATCAATTGTTGTTCGCAAGATCTCAATTATCAGGTTTTCAAATGCCCAATAAACCAAAATGGAGGGAGTATGTAGATACATACTAAGCTATTAGTGTTCGGCACACCTCGCTCTCTCAGAAAGCTTGCTGGAGCTTGTTCTAGTCAACTGTAAATTTAAAGCCTGCTTATATTTTTCACTCATCTTCTCTCTGCACTAACTCATCACAAATCTGATGTGTGATAACCCTTGTAATCGTTATAATCCTATTATATTTATATTTGCTTTGGCTTTGCTACCCTCCGAGCCTGTACTGTTTGACATTTTGCTTTTGCCCTATTGAGGGGCAAAAACAAAAGCAAAACAACCAGCTGCTAACCATAACCGTAGGGGCAAAAGCAAAACAAAATTGAGGAGCAAAAAAAAAAAGCGAAACAACAACTGTATGGGCAAAAACAAAACAAAATTTCACCGTGTTTATTTTGCTTTTGCCCCACGGAGGGCAATGATGTATTACCAGAAACCGGAGGGCATAAGCAAAATGTAAAAATTAGAGTGCTAAAACAAAATGGTCAAAAACTAGTGCGGCAAAAACAAAATTTTCCTAATGATCCCAGTAGTACTAGTATCTACGTACAACCTCCGGGTGTACCACGCGAAAAAACACTTCTTCCTACACAACGATCGAGTACATTGTGCGTGCATCGATCGAGCTTATAACTTGTGCCAACGTGGTCTAAATACCCTGACATTGCTTCGGCCAAAATTTCGGCTAACAAAATTCAGATTGTCTCCTGGCCCTGTAGTACTCTTCTTCGACGAGAGTATATGCCTATGCGTTAGATACGCCCATTATTCTGCAACTAATAACCTGTCCAGAAGCATGTCATCTGTGGTCCTGTCCTGGCTGGGGTGGACCTTGGGAAGTGAGGTGAAGACGACTTCACACTGGAGAGGGTGCCAGCGATGTCATCTGCTTCTTGGATCCATCAAATGCTGTCCGCTTAGATTAGTCAGTTAACTACTCCATCAAATGCTGTCTTTGAAACTGACTAGTAATCAAACACTGGAGACTACTCTAACCTCCATCAAACGCTTAGAGTAGGCTTAGCAAGCCTGTATTTGAAATATACAGCAGGTCCGTAGCAGACTACTAGCGAATAGGGGATCACAGTTTGGCCTTCCATTCAGTTAACAGAACTGAAGGTGCAGTGCTGGTGGATGCTGTTTGTAGGACATGATTAGACTACTTAATTACCGGAATTAACAAGGTCCTACCGTTTCCACAGTTCGTAATTCGTACCTGTGTCAATTGTTCAGAAGTTCCAGATTCAGACCTCAGGATGTAAGAGCATTCAAACCACGATATGAACTTCGAAGCGTGATGCCAAGTCAAGTAGCTGTCGCATCAAAAAACAAGTGATGTGAAGTTGCTGTCAGCCAGTGTGTTTGCGCCTAGAGAATTACTAAGTGATACTACATACGGAACAAAAGTGCAAAGAAACATGATAGACATCCAACTCGGTGTGCATCGGATCAGATACACCGACTAGATCTGCCTATGCTGCCTTTGCCTTGGTTTCCAGTGAGTAGCAGTGTGGAGGCATTGGAGGTTTGGACGGAGATGGCATGCAAGAGATTCAGTGCTCCAACAACCAGCTGCTAACTACCTTATCTATCGCTAGCATCACTTATGACTGTCGGATCGAGTCGGCATAGTGCTTGTAGCGTCCTGGAACGCAATATGGCCAGACCGGTGACTGCTGCTCCTGTGGCATACATGGTCCTCACTCTCTTTCGAGAATGGAAGCGCAGCGTGGACGTCGAGTGGTTGCCGGGATGCTGACACATGGCAATCCAAATCTACCTTCATCCATCCACTTCTGCAGTTAGCACAAGGCTTTGTCCATCGTAGCTGGTGTGTCATGGACTCATGGTGCTAGAGCATCGCCAGCGGAGGTCTCATCAGTTCAGTCTCCACATAAATGATAAATCCCCATCCAGACATCTCTTGTTCGCGCCTAACCTGTTTGATTCAAAGGAATTGCATAATATTTTTTGGAGGATTCAATCGTATAGGAAATTTTCCTTTCTTCCTTGTTTGATTTGTACAATTAGATGCTATAGGAAACTTTCCTAAAAAATCTTTTGTACTAGTTCCCATAAGAATTCTAACATCAACTCCAAACTCTTTTTACAATTCCTTTGGTGGAATCAAACAAACTTTGCTACAAACCAAATCCTATAGGATTGAAGAGTGCATGACATGGCAATTAATCCTATGCTTGTTCTATTCCTACATCTTTTCTATCCTACGAATCAGCAGGCCCTAACTAAGTGTTTATCGGAGGCCCAATAGCCTCATCAGTTCAGTCTCCACATAATTCCCATTCCGACATTTCCAAACACTTAGGTATCGTGTTATTTTTATCGACGGTAACATTTGTGTTCGAATGGTTCGCACTAGGTAGAACAAGATAGTAGCGCACACGAGAGATAGATCGAGTTTAGACAGGTTCAGACCTTGCCTAACAACGTCAGATAAGAACTCTACTTCTCATTTGTGGCGGCTTGTAATATCTTTCAGTTGTGGCGACCCACTCTTGCCACCACTTATGTGGCAAAGTGCACGTGTTTGACTCACGCAGGGAAAACATCACTTCACAAACATCTTGCCCATCAGAGTAGCATAACATAAGTATGCGGCTTCGATACATAAACATGTGAATTAATTTTACAAACCAGATGCAGTGGATTCAAAACATAGGCATTCGAATTACTTTCACAGATCAGATTAGAACTTATCTTTTACAACCACTTACAACACTTTGCAAAACTATGATCTATATTAATCCGGCCCCTTGAGGTGTGATCTTCTAAAGTCTGCTTCCTCATGGATCAAAGGCGTCTCTCGTTTCCACCTCTATGACAGTATCGACGTTAGTCTCCTAAGAAAAAAAGTTTTACATAGGGGATGAGTACGCAGAGGAGGTATTCAACAAGTTCAGGATAGCATAAAGTGTTCGAATGCACTATAGACCAATGGTCCCAAAAGTTCAATGTTTTTCGGAAAGTTTTTTAGAAAAGTGTCAAGTCTTACTTCAGAAATCTACGTTCTTTTCTCACGAGCTGCTAGAATCCCATGTCGATTCCTTTCTCGCTACGTTTGCAACTCCTTCCCGAAACATGGAGTGACAATGCCACAATATGATACTCTCCGGAGATACGTTACTTTACCCACAAACGATCCCCAACCCTGGTGATCATGTTGTCGCTCTCACAAACTACCATCCCTGAGAGACATGCCATATAAAATGGAATTACTTAAGCTCATTCCCGCCCATACAAGTTCATGTGATCCCTATGATGATTGAACCAAAGAAGGCAATTGCAGTAAAACCTAATGATGATATGCAGTATAGTCGAACCCGCCTTCCAATGGCTTCACAGCCTCCACACAAGGTTTTGTACTGTCAACCATAACAGTTCACGGACTGGTTCGTCAGTCTATCAATAAGATCCATGTCATATTATTTATAACATATATTTTTATTGAGTAAATTCCAGTTTTTACCTCTTAGTTTGACATTTTTACGCTAATTACCCCATTTAAAAAGTTATCATCCTAACTACTCATTTAGTAAAAGTTGTGCCAATGTTTACCCCCCCCATCTAAATTTAACGTACACCATTGTGGGCACAAAACTAGCTACCCGATGCAGTTACAAGACTTACAGTTTATAAATTATGCACAAAACTAACTGCTAATTTCGATGGAATATGTTCAGAAAATACCATGGAATTGGAAGTGAAACTGAAATTAGCAGGACTGAGTAGAGCAGCTGTGCCACGGCAGCCCACATCTACTGAGCACACGTGCGAGTAGAGGAACAGAGTGGTAATGAGCTGAGCAGAAATGACATACCACCGTCAGCTAAGCTCAAAGATGAAAGAACCTTTACTGAACTTTGTCGTAGTAACTGAACCAGAGCAAGTAAAGAGAAGTATTACAAGCTGAAAACTACTAGGACAAGAAAGACGATCGATTGATTAGCTAAGGTTGGTGTCCCAGCGCCCGTTTTCGACTTGATGAATATTAGCTGGCCGAACTCAGCCACCCTGGCGGTCGCAATCAGGGTCGCCACGCATGATCGGAAACATTTGGAGCGACGCCGCATTGTGCCGCAGCCGGTATGTCACCCCCGAATTTTCAGAGCTGTGATGAAATGCTCGCAATTCTCAGGAGTTTCTCAATTGCGACCACAAAGTGATTACATCACCAACAAACGTAAAACTTTCAACTTTATTGCGGAACAGAAAATATGTTGTACAATAGTAGGGCGTCTCAGCCCAAAGCTTACATTACAGCCAAAAGAAACTAGCACGCCACAGACATCCTTGAGTGTGGATGGGACCAAGAACTCGAAGTCAGCGCCACCAAGGTACTCGCCGTCATAGACTTGTGCTTCTCCTTCGGGTTCATCTGAGATAGTTGGTGCAGCGATGAGTACAAAAAGTACTCAACAAGTCACAAAAGGAGATGCCTACTTAGCTACATGTTTGGATTTCAGTGGAGGGTATAGGGTTTATAGTATATGGTGGATGCAATGTCCAAATCTCCAATTTGTCATTAAAACATGTGTTCAAATATTTTCTCCAGTATAAGAGTTGTATTACTAATCCTTTCAGGTCATCGCCACAATTTAACTAGCTTTATCAAAATTCTACTCATGCCTTGCACTGGGAATCACACCAAAACATAGCTTCATTAACTGGAAGCACGGCATATTCGAATACCATTTGTTTTGACTCTGCAGAGTTGCTCAACTTTACTCACAAGATATTCACGCCTCTTCTTGTCACTAGTATAACACATGCCAATTGGTGTGCCGATAGAGGTGGGGCAACAAGGATTTTTATCCGCTCTATCTTTTGAAGTCCCTACCGTGAAACTCATGATCACTCGCCTCCCAGGAGCCGACTGGCCAAGTGTGAACTTTCCCTTAATTGCTTCTGAGTGTATTCCCGTTGTGACTCCTCAAGATGAGGCCTTTCCCTTAATTGCTTCTGCGGGCCTCCCATAGAAAAGGAACGGCAAGCCATTCTGTAGTTGTCCATCCGATAGAGCAGACTATTAGGCCAGGTATGATGAATCAAACATTTGGTTGAGCGGATTCTGTGTTTCTCACTTGGTAGCCCTATGCTGCCACGAGTAAGGCAATCCAACATTACCCTTAGTCTACGGATAGGGGTATGGATGCACGATCAATACAAGAAAGGCCCATAATCTCTGCATCCAACCGTCTGCAATTATTATTTTAAAAAAACTTCATGCTCCAAGATTTAATCTAGCAACATTATTTATAATACGGCCCTCACACTCACAAGTGATATTATTCCTAGGTTTTCAAGGTAACATGACCAATACAAACAGGCTTTTTGGTGTTAGGCAATAACTAAATTGCATGTCATTCAAAAATAAGATGGTATTAAATATCATGCAAGAAAATAAATAACTAAGTTAGTAAATATTTATCATATGTGGCATGTGGGTTGAACATGATAAATAACAGTGACTTGACTTTCCTAAAATGCTGCACTCATTCTGGTCTTCTGGTTGATGTTCGTCTTCACCTTGTACTCCCTCCTCGTATTCGGACTCGTCGCTAGCGCGTCCTATTGCAAAACAAGAACCGAACACAAATAAGTTCCAGCTCACAAAATGCAAGCTAAGAACAAAATATAATTAATTTTGAAACTAGAACTAAAGAATAAATAATAGCATTCGGATTCAAGGGGAATGGAAATGGAAATGGAATTTATGGTGTTGACTGAAACTAGTAGAAGGTTTCAGATTTGTTGGGCTAGACTTTGGATTTGTCATATGGCGTCTTACTGGATTGGGCTCAAAGAGAAACACAACTAGTTGGGCTAACTACAACAAGGATTTGACAAGGAGCATCCTGTGTCGTTCAGGTTCAGAACGAACTGAGGGTTCAGTTTAGGTTCAGAGTATTTTGTCTGCTACAAAATCGATGATTGCGTCGTCGGCGGAACACGCCAGCAGCAACCAAGGATATGGACACGATCAGGAGAGCATGGGGGTTCCATTTTTTAGAAGAAAAGCAACATGTGGTACAGGAGCTCTAAGTCCTAGCTGATACACGAAGAGGATGATGAACACTTGCTACGGAACAACAAGAGGCATCACAACGACATTAGGAAATCTGGGAAACATCAGAGAGGTTTGAGCTCGACAAAACCGAGCAAGAATTGTTCTGATGCAAGAATTTATACCGTGGAGAAGGCGGTACTGATTAGAGGTCGGTTCAGCCGGATGTCGGTTCCTTGAGGCGGTTCCCACGGACAGCAGATGAGCCTGCTTCTCCTCCAGCGCAGCATCGTTGTGGCGTCATCGGCCTTCTCGGCGACGTGGTGCGCGTGGCTGTGCGTGCTTGCAGCAGTGGGGCGCTGAGAGAGACGTGAGGCGGTTCGTGCGAGTGTGCAGTGCGGCGCAAGGGATACAGCGACGCGTGGCTATTTTGCTCTCTTTTTCAGGTCGGCGGCGAGGTGCCCGAGGTGTGCGGCGGCGGCGGCGGCGGAGCGCTGGTACAGCAGCAGCTGGGATTTGGTCGATGGAGGATTTACTGGTTCAGACCTGGTTAATGGGCTGCTGGACTAGAGGAAAGTAAGGCAAAGGAGGCCTAAGGAGAGGGATGGGCTGGAATAGAAGTAAAGGAAAGAAAAACTTCTAAAAGTGCAAATGATATTTTTTATTGAAAATTTCAGG
Source organism: Poa pratensis (assembly GCA_947311845.1). Taxonomy (NCBI): domain Eukaryota; kingdom Viridiplantae; phylum Streptophyta; class Magnoliopsida; order Poales; family Poaceae; genus Poa; species Poa pratensis. Next base: position 66,592,677 of record CAMZMU010000085.1, read on the forward strand.
GTTGTTACAGGGTACGTCTGCTGGTCTCCGGATTGTACAATGGTACATGAAAATAGTCTACATGGCAAGCCACATCTACCTGACGGCCAGGACCGGCTATCAATCGCTCAAAAAGTTAATTGATTGCAAGTATTTTGATAAAACTGATCAATCGGACATGAGCAAAGAGCTGCACTTGCCTCAGATACCTGGAAGATAAGCAGAACACCGAAGATTCAATTCATCCACAAAAAATCCAAAGAAGATCCAAAATGGAAATGGCGAACGAAGTCCAATAAATACTAACACACAAGGTGGACAACACAGGATGTTATGATGCTATGGTGCAGATGCATGCGTTACCTTTCTATGCAGTTGATAAAAAATAATGGATGATTCAATTAACTTCAGATTTGATAATCTTTTGTATCTCTCGGTAGCATCATTTCACACAATGCCAAAACGACAAGAAAAAACAATCATGTAAAACTCCTAAGAGAAATTTGTTACACAGAGTTGAATTCATGGATGATGTTTCAGATTGAGATTCATGAATGCGCAATAGCGTTTAAGTTACTACTAGCAGATTCACTCACGTTATTTACTCGCTCAAAAGAAATATTAAGGAACTCCATGAAGGTTTTGTTCTTGCATATTGATTGCAATCTAGTTACTTCCTCACTACGCCCATTCAAAACCTCCTCCAGGTCATGGACATATCCTAGTTTATTCAACTTCCTTTGCTTTCCAGACCAATTTATTTAGCTGGATGATATGAGCATTGATCAACACAACTGCTAAACATAGATGCTTGGGTTAACCTGCGAGACAACTTACTGTGTAAGTACTAATGGAGGAAATTCAACTTGTACATTTGCTAACATGACGCTAGCTGGAAACCTGAAGTTATCACTTCTATGGCAAGCTTGCTCAATTCTAAAGGTCCTGGGTTAAGAGCATTTGGACTAAAACCTGGTTATCTGGTTCAGCATGGTTTTATTATTGTGTACTCAACCGTCTAGGCAAGTGTGAGAAAGAGATCCACAATTAGAGCCTGACGATGGTGTTCCTGGGATCTAAATCTTCTCTCTGAACTAAACCCACGCTGGTACAGTACCGTACCTAACTGGAGGAATAAACTGGTACTTAAGAACTCAAGTGACTGAAGCAAGCATGTATGCTATATTGGTCAGGCAGGCATAGTGTTATTTTGGTGTTCATGTACTGCACGGCTCAGCAAGAATGTAACTTGGTGACCTGGAGCTATGAATACAAGTACAGAACATGGCTTGCTACCAACGACGTCTCACTGAAGACTTGCGACACTTGCTATTTATGGTCATTGCTACAGAATCTAAATCCGAACCAGTGTAGCCTGAGGTTTCATGGAAATAAGTTCGGTTGTTGAAACTCGATATAAATTACAGTGGTGGTGTTACTACTCTGATATGAATGGAAAGTTCATGGCTGGTCTTTGCCAAGTAACTAGTTCAGTTTAGCTCCCAGGAGTTGGTTTTCTCATGGTCGTATGTATTGCCCACAATCATGCCAGCAGACATCCAAAATAGAGCAACTCTACCTATGTGTCCAGTTTAAGGATAGTGCACACCTTAGATCTCAAATGCAGAGATGCTAACTTCCAGGGTCTACTAGATGAAATGTCCCCAAAACTGACCAGTTCAGCTTTAGCTTTACTTGCAATTTAGAAATAATAAGCAAGCAAGCATTGAAATACTGGATGGTTCTTTTCTGTATTTTCATAGGCAAGCTAACACACTACAGCTATTGCTAACTGAAACTATAACAAATGTTGTGTTTTCCTGGTTTCGAAATAGTGCTCCTCAAATTACCTTCATATCTGAATTATTCAAATAAGTGTGCAATAAGTCAGAGCACGCAAGACCATACCGATATGGGTTATCAGATGCACACTAGAGTTCTTAAGTTCAGAGAAATGCCTTTATTGTGGTTTCCGACGACAAGTACTGAACCAACATCTATTGTTTCCGGTTGAATTTGTATCATTGCTTATATGCACTAAGCACATACTTGACCAACTTATTTGACAATAAACTCTTAGAAAATTATTTTTATTCCCCATTTCCCTCTCAAATTCAAATCTCGACATGGCACTACTTTGCTATGTGCCCTGTTTGTGATTACACTGAAATTTGGAAGTGTAGATCATGGTGAGTATAAACATGTATATCTATATTAACCCAAACCGCATACTCTAAATCTGATTAGAATGGACACAAAGAGGTTTATAAAAACCTGAAGATCAAACAAAATGGATGTTTCCATGGTTCTTTCCACCCTAAACTGTAACGATATTTATCATAGCTAACTAAAAAAAGATTGAAAACAAGATATAGAAGCGAACATGAGGGGGAACCATAGGGGTCTATCCATAGATTTTATATTCCAAGTGTCATCGTGGATACGCAAAACATTTAGACCACCGCACTAAGCGCCTGGGTACCGTGAGGAAGTTTAAGTTTAGTTCTCATGTAGCAGAATTTCACTTGTTGTCGACTGAATTTAAAAAGTTTCTATATAGTGATAATTAAACATGTAATTGAGCGGTCTATCAAGTTGTCATGTATGAGCGGATTGGTCACCAACTCAAAAATTGCTAACTATCGGTCAACATGTTGTGGTAATGTTGCACGTTAGTCATTCCGTCACTGCTACCGTTAAAATGGTGACGTGGAGAATGTTTTTTATCAAAAAAACCCTTAACATTCAATTTCTTCTTATTATTAGGTCCTGACAGGTGGGGCCCACCTGTCGGGTATCTTTGCTCCTCTCTCTCCCCGGAAGCCTATCTCCGCCGCCGTCTGGTCTTGGTGGCGCCATCGTCTCCGACCTTCTGAAGCTCAGCCGAGGATACGTACAGCTTCGCCGTGAGCTCCTCCCCTCTCTGCCAAATTTCGCGTGCTAGGGTGCCTGCAGTCCGCCGCATCGGTCCTTCTTTTCCGTCGCCGGCAGCCGTCCGCCGAGCTCGATTAGCTCGATTCCGGCCTTCCCCGGCCTTTCTGATCAAGCAACGTACTCAAGATGAGCAGGCCATCCTCTCCGACCACTTTTCCCTCTCCCGCGTGCTCTATAACGCCATGTGCCGCCGACCTCCACCATGCGCCGCCGCGGGATGGTCACCGGCGTTGCTTCGATGACCATTTGGTCTGCGCTCCTGGTGACCGTGGAGAGAAATCACGCTCCGTCCGCATCCCGTGGAGCAAGCAGCTGAGCCGCGAGGTCCGTGCCTTCTCTTCCCCCCGCAAGCCGTCGGTGCCGGCCGCCATTGATACCCCGTCGCCGTGTCAAGCAACTACGCCAGGAGGAGCACGGTGTGATGCAGGGTACGTGCCCACGCCGGCGGAGTGTGCGAGGTGCGGTGGTGTTCGACTACTTAGCGCGTGGTGGTGCCTTGCTCGAGGTACAGGACGCGTCAAGGTTGTGGTGATTTTTTTTCATACTCAATGGTGTATGAGGACTAAACAATTAGAAGAAACAAAAATCTAGGGGTCTTTTGTAAAAGTTAACGGTCGCCGTGCGGAATGACTAACATGCAACACTATGACAACTTGTTGACCGATAGTTAGCAATTTTTGAGTTGATGACCAATCCGCTCATGCGCGACAACTTGATAGACCGCGGGGGCGTTTTACTCTTTATATTAATATATTTCCCTTTATCGATAAAATTTATAATTAAGCCGGTTTCATTTTAGCTATATATATACATAGTGAGACTAAACTAAAACATACTCTAAGAGTTTCTATATATTTTTTGTAGAAACTATTCCTATCTAAACTAGATTCACCAACACACATAAACTACTATGCTATAAAAATCTCGACACCCTATCCCCTACCCCGACAGACAAGGTTTCGATTGGTTCTCACTACCGCATGATTCCACATCGTCGTGGGCGAGTGACCGACGTGAGGGAGGCCGTGTCGGAAACGACAAACTCCCCGTAAAGAGCACCTTCTTCCTCAGCGGCGCAAGCAAGTCACCATATTGGGGACGTGATTGGGAAGAGTCACCACCTCATATGCGGCAACATATACCGACGCATGTAATCACTAGAAGAAATATCGCCTTTTACCACGGCTCGGATTCGTGGTAGAAAGGCGTTTTTCGTGGCTAAAGGTTTTTAGCAACGAGGGGGTACCGTGGCGGATGCTGCGTGGCTGATTTATTAACCACGGTGGCTGGATTTCATGGTAGATGGTTCTGTCATCAACCACGAACAGATTGCCGCGGTAAAAGAATCTAACGGACACGTGGCAAACGGCGTTACCTCTTCAACCACGAGGCAGAAACCGTGGTAGATGTCAGGCCCAACTGAGGCCTGCTGCTATTAGATGGGCTGGCCAGTTAAGGTAAGGTGGGCGGCCTTTAAGTCAAGGTGGGCCGGACAGCTCAGTTTATATGGGCCGACCCGTTAACTTAGGTGGGTCGGCCATTTAAGTTAAGTGGGTCGGCCCATTAATATAGGTGGGCCGGTCCGTTAACCTCGGTTGGACCGTCTGCATCGCAAGCCTTAACAAGGTAAAGATTGTGGGCGCGACCGAAAGAAATGACCACTAGCAGTAATAATCACGAGTAGAAATCAAACATCAACGGAGCAAACACACGTTTCTGAAGAGAGAGGCCGACATTCAGGACACACCATCGATCAACAGTAACAGTAGCAACCGAAAGACAGAGAAGTCGGCTAGTATCGATCAACAGTACACCGAGCACTGATATGGTGGAGCCAGCGGCAAGAACAGCAGCGCAACAACGGAGCAATGGGATATAAAGGTGGGCAAAAATCGATCAACAGTTTTGATGAGTACTGACATGGTGGAGCCTGCGGCAAGAAAAGCAGCGCAAGAACGAAGCAACAGGATAAAAAAGTGGGCAATTATCAAACAACAGTATAATAAGTCACTGACATGGTATAGCCAGCGGCAAGAACAGTAGTGCAAGAACGCAACAACGGGATAAAAAAGTAGGCAAGAATCGATCAACAGTTTAATGAGTCACTAAAATGGTGGAGAGAGCGGCAAGAATAGTAGCGGAAGAACGCAGCAACGGGATAAAAAACTAGGCAAAAATCAATCAGGAGCATTATTAGTCACTGACATGGTCGAGCCAGCGGCAAGAACAGTAGCGCAAGAACGAGCAACGGAATAAAAAAGTGGGCAAGAATCGATCAACAGGATAATGAGTCACTGACATGGTGGAGCCAGCGGCAAGAGCAGTAGCGCAAGAACGGAGCAACGAGATGAAAAAGTTGGCAATAATCGATCAAGAATATTGAGTCACTGACATGGTGGAGCCAGCGGCAAGAACAGTAGCGCAAGAATGGAGCAACGGGATAAAAAAGTTGGCAAGAATCGATCAAGAATATTGAGTCACTGACATGGTGGAGCCAGCTGCAAGAACAGTAGCGCAAGAACGGAGCAACGGGATGAAAAAGTTGGCAAGAATCGATCAACAGAATATTGAGTCACTGACATGGTGGAGCCCACGCCAAGAACAGTAGCGCAAGAACGGAGCAACGAGATGAAAAAGTTGGCAAGAATCGATCAACATTATAATGGGTCACTCACATGGTGGAGTCAGCGCCAAGAACATCATCGAACCCAGCCATCGAGTAACAGAGCAACCAAAAAAGACACGCCTCGATCTTGATATGAGAGCGGAGTGTGTGGTTCGAGGTTTTAAGAGTGCAAATGGCCTCGTTCGACGTTATACGAGCGTTGGGGCTATTGATCCCAGTCAAAAATCGAATGTGCAACCGAGCAACGTAGCTTTTAACCACGAAAATTCAGGAAGATCGTGGGCGATAAGTGCCTCGCAAGCCGAAACACAGCTGTCAACCACAAAAATCCAGGAAGATCGTGGACAATTGTTGCCATAGACCATTTTTTGTAAATTCGTGGTCGTTGCTACCATCGCCAGCGGAAAAAAAACCCAGCGAAATTTCGTGGCCAAAAGCCGCTATAGACCACGGTCTCGACGGAAGATCATGGTCTATGGCGAAATTTCTTCTAGTAAATGACACTCGTTCCACGCTGTTGCTGGATGGTGTATCGAGACCACGAGTGGAAATGTTCTTATCCCTCGCTATTGTTTATCCCGACCCAGCCTGCAGCTGAGCCATCTCGGGCGCATTTGGTAGGCTGCAGATGTTGCAACCAGGCCCGCCAGCTGCAACGCTCGGGTGATTGGATGTGTGCAAAGGGCGCTGGGCCAGACTGGCGCACTGCTCAAAGCAGCCTCGGGCCAGGCCCGCTAGGAACGACCGAATCGGCCATTTCCGTGGTGCCAGGTTGCGGGCACGCGACCTAGAGGAACGTCGCACACAGCTGCTGCAGCCATCGGAGATGGCGCGAGCTCTGAAATTGCAGCGGAGAAATTCGGTCATTGCCCGCCCAATTCACCCTCCATTTAGCCCTCCTCCAAATCGAAAACTGACATTTCTCCTATTCGAGCTCTTGCGATGGCGGGAGTGATTTGTGTCAAGGCGAAAGCGACTTCGACGACGACCTCCACCGAGCAGGTGACCTCGACGGCGAACTCGACAGGGACATCGACCACAACCTCCACGGCGACCTCCACGGCAAAGGCGGATGATGACATGGAACACACGTTCGTTGGTAGACCCCAAGAGGAAGGTATGAAGTAGTGCAGCAGCAAATTTCCCTTGCTAACAATACCAAGGTTTAATCGAACCAATAGGTATTGGAAGAGCTTCAACACGGTGTTAACAACAGTGCCGTTAAAATGTTGTTGACGTGGACATGCACACAACACAATCAAACTACTTTGCCCCAACGAAACAGGGAGGTTGTCAATCTCCCTAGCTTGCTGAGTACAAAGGATTAAACGTATGGTGTGTAAAATAAATATCAATGCAAAAAATGACCAGCGAGTGAATGAGTGTAGAGCGTGGTGGAAACGATATTTTTATCAATGTAAAAGAATGGACCGGGGTCCACAGTTCACTAGAGGTGTCTCTCCCATAAACAGATAAACAAACATGCTAGGTAAACAAATTACAGCTCGGCAATTGACAAATGCCAAGGGCATGACAATGTATATTATGATAAGACAATGTTCATAGTAGTATTTATTGGGCATTACAACAAGATACATATACCGCATGCTAGCTGCATCTATGACTAATAATCCACCCTCGAGATAACATCCGTGTCTCCCGCGAGTATTAAGTTGCAAGCAACAGATAATTGCAATAAGCAAAGTGTGTAATGTAAATAATACAAATTACACGTAGGCATGGCAAAGTTCTTTTCTCCCTAGTGGCAACAACATCTACGGGAGACATGAACCCACTATCTAGCATAAATACCCCCTCTTGGAGACACTAGCATCTACTTGTCCAAATCGTCTACTAGCATCGGAGAGCATGCAAGTCATAAGTAAAACATATAGATAGATAGATGAACAAACTTAATCATAACTCCACAATTCATCGGATCCAATAAACACAACATGTAGCATTACATAAAGATGATCTTGGTCATGTTAATCAGCTCACAAGATCTAAACATGATAGCACAAAGTGGAGAGACAACCATCTAGCTATTGCTATGGACCCGTAGTCTAATGAAGAACTACTCACGCATCAGTCCGGAGGCGGTCATGGTGGTGTAGAGCCCTCCGGTGATGATCTCCCCCTCCGACAGAGTGCCGAGAAGAGCTGCAGAACCCTCCCGAACTAGGGTTGAAGACGACGGCGGCGACGAAACTTTTCGTGGATTCCTGATCGGTTGTTTAGGGTTTTCGAGGACGAAGTAATTTATAGGCGAAAGGGCGACATCGGTGGAGTGCCAGGAGGCCCAGGCGGGTTGGTGGCGCGGGCCACCCCCAGGCTGTGCCTGGGGCCTGCTTGCTCCACTGGTGGGTCCCCTCAACCTCTCTTTCGGGTAGTGTCTTGGTTCCTTCGTAAAAATAATTCCCGTAAAGTTTCGTCCAATTCCGAGAATATTTCCTGACTAGCTTTTCCGGAATAAAAAGACAGCAGAAAACAAGAACTGACACTGTGACATCTTGTTAATAGGTTAGTTCCAGAAAATACATAATAATGATATAAACTATGAATAAAACATGTAGCATTTGGTATAAAACAAGCATGGAACATCAAAATTATAGATATGTTTCAGACGTATCAGCGGACGGCAATTTTCATCTGCATCCGATGGCTGTAAGAACTTCTGAGCTTAATCCTTCTTCATATCGTAGATCTGTGCAGTGTCTACTGTCTAGTGTATGGATCCGCTGCTTACCATAGGCTTCATAGATTGATTGTCTAGTGTGTGGATCTCCAGATCTGTTCATCATCGTGCTTAAGAAATTCATGCTTACCATTGCTTGCCTGACTAGGACGACATAATCGTGTTTGTAGGATAAGGTCCGCCGTAAGAACAGAGTCCCTCTGCCAGTGCTATGTGAGAATGCATGCCTGATCTGAACGACATTGCCCCGCCCTCCAAGCCTCTGGATGTAGTGCCTTTGAAACGCAATCTCCATGGATGCATTCCCTTACTCACTTGTGCAATCTGAGATGCCTGCCAAGGGGCCTAAGAAGAGAGTGCAATCTGAGACTGATGAAGCGGCTCATAGACTGGTAATGCACTGGACACCTCCTCTGTCACTCTTTGTTCTGAACAGGGTTGTTGAGCTAGTGCAGAAGGGGATCCACTTTGAGAAAGGATTCAAGAAAGGATTCAAAGATCAGTCTTCGAGGAAGGTGAGTATCACCAGCACTCAAATTTACAACCATCTAAGAAAGTGGAGAGCCAAGTGGGTTAGGATTAACCAGCTGAAACAGATGCAAGGAATAGTTTGGTTTGAAGACAGGTCGACTCTCATGATGGATGCAGTGCAGTTGCTTGCACACCTCACGGTTAGTTTCTGTGTGCCCTCACATGGTCGTATTTTGTTTTTCCTTTTTCATTGCCAAGCTGAACTAGTCTGCACACTCTAACAATATGTCTTGTCAATATTAGATCTAACCGAAGGACGAGGAGTTCCTGAACCAGCCCATAACCAACTATGCTCAAATGAAGACAATCTACACGAGAGCGAATATTCAGGCTCCTAATCCGTACACTCAGGCATTACTGATCAGAGCTATGAACTTCCTTGCGGACCGCAAATATGAGTAGATCATGTATGCCAACATGACTACCTCGCAGAGCAATACCTGACTTAGGAACTACCTGCACAACCAGTCCGTCGGTGCATTTCCTTAGTGGAACTGATTAATGGTCTATAATATGTTGGAGGAGGTATATATTAACCCCTCCGTTGATGAACTTTAGATGCAGCACGAGGTACGATTCGTTTACCCATGCTGCATCAGACCTGTTACTTTAATCCAGATGAACTCGGTTTGATAATGCTATGCTATTATATGCTATGGTATGCTATGCTTGTTTCATAACTTGTCTTATGTAGTTTATCGGTAAGCATTGGATAACCTCACCACAAGGTAGAAGAGGTTGCCGTACCAGCAGCTTTGCATACAACCAAACACAAATATAGTTGCATATGAGCATGCAAAGGATGTTACCAAACACCCAATTCCATTAGCTCAACTCATGCCACGTTCTTTGCTGCAATTTACCAAACTAACCACACAACGTGGATCAAGGCTTATATTTACTCGGCAGGGCTCGTTGAAGCCTGTCCCGGCGAGCTCCAAAAGAGCTGATTACTACCAAACACGCCCCTCGTTAGCAGTGGCGTAGCCACGTTGAGACCAGTGTAGTCATTTGATCACACAGGTTTTCAAAAAATCCTTTATACACAAGCATAAATCATGAAGAAAAATTAATTAAATTAGTAAAACCATATGTATTAGTAAAATCATGAAAATATTTGGCATCACAGATTTAAAATGACATCACAGACTTCACGTCCTAGCTCCGCCACGTTAGACGGCCAGAGAAAAGGCAATGTGTGTGATTGGCTTGGCTGATTGGTTGGGGCCTTGTCGTGGACTCGACACCACGGGAAGTACACGTGCATGGGGACCAGCGCTGTCCCCGCCCGATCGGACTGAGCGAAGCTACAGACAGGTGCCACTGAATTTTCATGGCGCTGTGCGCAGGTGCGCGGTGAAAGCTCCCCTGCCTCCTCCGATCCCCCCAGCTGAGCTGATAGGCTCGTTTGACTCACCATCGTCGCGACTACTTCACCCCACGTCCACGTCTGCATGCATATGTGCTATTACCCTACGTACTCCCCCTGCCGATCACTCATACCCGGTCGCATGCATGCATGCATTATTTTCATTTTGGTTCCATTCGAGCAATGATAGCTAGATCGTGCATGCATCAAGTAATTTCTCACTATATAGTTTATTTGTTTGTTTTATGCACGTGTCCACTTTACAAAATTAATACAACCTTAGCGGTCACCATGTGACAATGTTGGCCTTTTTTCCTTTGAGTATTTTCTTTTCGAGAACATGGGTAGTCACCACCCCGACATCCATCTAAGAACCTCCCCCCCCCCCCCCCCCCCCACACACACACACACACGTTAGATTTTTGTCGTCGGCTGCCACCCCCACCTCACCCACTAGTAGAAACAGGACCTTTGGTCCCGGGTGGTAGGGGCCTCTGGTACCGGAGTCCCACCCGGGACGCTCAAATCGGGACTAGACCCCCCCCCCCCCCCCCCCCCCCCCCCTTCTAGTACCGGGTTGCCTACCACCCAGTACTAGAGAGCTCCACGCGGGGCCTGGGCAGCGCGCGTGGCAGAGGACCTCTAGTCCCGGGTGGTAATACAACCCGGGACTAGAGATTCTCCCATGTGGCGGCTTCTGGATTTTTCGTTTCCTGTTGAATATTATGATTAATCTTGCAAAATATATGGTTAATTAATTATAAATCAGAAAAATACATATAGCATATCAAAATATTCATAAAAGAAAGCTTTATGAGAATTCGATCATTTTTAATTTATTAATAGAGATCACAACCGGGACTAGAACCCGTCTATTCGATTAATTACATAGAGATCATATATAATAGGGACTAGAGCCCGCCGTCTATTCGATTACATGGAGATCATCGTCGGGACTAGAGCCCGTCTATTGATCGGTGGCATTGTATTTTCCCTTGTGTTTATGACATAGTTCATCAAAAATCCCGTAATTTCCTCTCCAATTGGTCGAAAGCGGTCCTTTAGTTGCAGGTCCCTCCGCATTCTATCCATCTATAAAAGAAGGGAGATCAATATGAATATCAATCATCATAACAGAAATTATGAATGACACTCAACACAATTGATGGTTATAAAACAAAACTGTGAATATATTTGTTCACTTACTTCGATAAATGTCGATGGGTTCCGCTCAGAGACCAGCTGGCGAATCCACTCGCAGATGTAATATCCACACAAATTGGTCCCCAGTGGCTGCCTTTCCAAGTACTTTACGAGAATAGATTTCAATCAAATACTAATCAAGCATGGTATGACGATGGTATTGAAATTTGAATTAAAGAGATGCGCGAACCTAGCTCGTACTACTTACTTTGGGGTAAACAAAACTAAGCTCTCTTTGAAATCACCAGATGTACTCTCTCGGAAATCTTTCCAAACCCTGCCCGGCAAACAAATGAATAAATGAGTTATTAATTAGTTACTTGATATCTCAGGAATTGAACAAAGAGACCGATATAATACGATAATGATTGAAAATACCCTTGGAGACATCTTGAATATATTCGTACTTCTCTTCGGGCCACCGCAATGAGTCACGGATTTCAACTTCTGCTCTATCAACTTCAATGATTAACAGAATGTAATGGTCGCTGCGCACGTTTTATATATGTCAGTAACTAATCAGTTATACTTAACATCGAGTAAGAAAAACCAATGTGTACAAGACAGTAACATTCTTACCTCAAGTGGTAAGGAAACAATATCTTCCTTTTATAATTTTGCCTCTCTATGGACCTAAACAAGTTGTCCACCGTTTCCTTGTGGTAGCCCCGTAGCATTTTTTCATTAACTCGGGTTGGGTCAATGAAACCAATCTCAAAGATACGTTTTCTGTCACATTCATCGCTCTTCATTCTACATAATAGCGTAGTGAGCATAATTAGATAACAGACAATGACCGAGCTAAGCTATAGACTTTATTTTAGAAAATAAATGAATTGAATCACTTACAGACAATAGGTACTGACGATACTCAAGTCGAGAGCGTCAAGCTGGTATAACTGATAGAGCTCTTCAAGATAAATAGTTAACTCGTCTCTACCGTTGAAATGTTCATCTGTAACTTGCACAAGGAGCACTTTTCGATCTAGCTTTGTGACTTCCATGTACCATTTATGCAGTCTTAGCATTTGTGTTGGTAGATTCTCGACCTGATCAGGTGGCAGTAGTGACTTCCCGTATTCCCATGTCCATTTATCAGGTGGCCTAAGGGAGGGGAGATCTTCTGCTTCTAGCTGAGAAGGTGAAATACCAAGTTCTGCAGCAAATTGCGTGCGGTAAGCTAAATCCTCCGCGTGCGCAGAGCCCATATCAGTGGCCACCTTGAGCGGGGAGATGGACTGATTTGACTGCTCTCCGAGCTGGGCAATTCTCCTTTTTCCGCTGGAGGCGGGAGTTCTCCTCATACAACGTACATAGTCATCTGGCCTATTTATCGAAATTTGCGATGGATGAGTAAGAAAATCCGTAGCCCACTTTGTTTGATCTGTCGTATATACTTCCTTTGGCGGGGGTTTTCTTTTCGCAGCCATGTCCGCAAACTATTTTCTCGATTCGGCTTGTAGCCACGCACTGTCCTGCTCTGGAGTCGTCTCGACGACGACGTCGTAAGGTCTCGGGGGAGGAACCTTCGGTACTTTTGGGAGGGGCTCAAGTTGCGGTTTGGGTCGGGAACCCATAGCGGCGGTCTTCATCCCCTTTTGACCCTTAGCCTTAGTGGGCGGAGGCGATGGAGACGGCTGAGGAGTCGGCTGAGGCGGCGGCGGAGTCAGCTGACGTGACGGCGGAGTCGGCTGACGCGGCGACGGAAATCGAGATGGACTCATGTCGTGGTGGTCGTCACTGCCGTCATCTCGACTCGGAGGAGGCGATGGTGGCCTTGGTGTCCAGCCTGGAAACTTGATCAATTTCTTGGGCCATAGAATGAGTCCACCCTGGACATCTCCCAGTGTCCTCTCATCATCACCTCCAGGGATTTGAAGTTCGAGTGATTCAAATCCGGGTTCAACATGATCCACGCCGACACGAGCATAGCCATCTGGAATCTCATTGCCACGATACAGTGATGTAGATTCACAAGTTAAAGCATAGCCGTCTTTCGCCTTCATGGTTAAGTTTCTCACTTCCTCATGTAGCTCACAACTTGTCTTCTCAGTGATAAAATCCACGGGGTAGGTTTGGTTCGATGCCTCATCAGCACCGACCGTCGTGGAAGCCACGCTGCTTTTCCATTGACTATCTTGCAGCTGCAGCTGATGAGTTGCCCCTTGACTAGCTCGCCCGCGCCGCAATTCATCTAGTTGCTTCTGTTGTTCGCTCATCATACTTTCTACTTTGCTCAACCGGTCTGAATGCTCCTGCTCCTTTCTCTTCTTTGCTCTTGCTCGGCTTCTATAAGATTCACGGTCCTCGGGAAACCCTTCATTCCACGTCACACCTCCCAAGCCTCGAACATGTCCTCCTTTTTCTTTAGTACCGAGGGCCTTTGACAGCTCGTCGTATTCTCTATCGGGAAAAACCTTCCCTCATGAGCATCGGAGATTGCATCAAGAATTGTTTGCCGGGGTATAGGAGTTTCTTTTGTTTCATCAACTATTAAATCACCTGATGCGTCATACTCCGCCCCATGAGCAAGCATCCAATTTCTGACCCTATGGGGCCACCTATCTGTAACCGGAATGATCCCTTTTTCGCGCATAGTGGCCTCAATCAGATCCCAGTTAGGCTCGGCAGCTACGTAGCCACCTCCACCCAACTTATGGTGATATTTATTTTTCGCTGCATTCAACTTATTCGTTTTCGATCTTTGCTGCGCTAGTTCTGAATCCTTGTATTGCAGAAATGCCTTCCAGTGAGCCCGCTGGCTCTCTAGTGTTCCAGTGAAATCTGGAGCTTTCTTTTTCTCGACCTAATCACGGTATAATCTGTTCTTCCAGTTATTGAATTGTTCGGCCATCTTCTTCAGAGCCCAATGCTTGACTTTGTTCGTCATGGCTTTTGTCCTTTCGGGACAATCCAACACCGGCAGGGTGAAATGTGCTTTGAGCTTCTCCCAAAGCACATTTTTAGTTCTGATGCTGACATAATAATCGTCTCCCTCTATGTTTTTTTGCTTATTCCATTCCTGAAGGCTGATCAGAACATTGTCCCTAACAACAACTCCGCATTGATGCACAAACTTAGATGCGCTCTTCGGGGGCTCCAACGGTTTGCCATCTGCAGAGACTACATCAATTCTGAAATGCGCATCTGTTCCCAACCGTTTGGCATGGCCTCGTTTACTAGATTGGGTCGATGCAGAGGTCTAAAAAGAAGAAACATTTGTTAATATATATATATACAAATCAATTTTTGCATCTGATCAACAGAGCCTTAATATACCTCGCCGGACTGCGGGGGTTCACCAATTTGCAAGTCGTCATTGCACTCTGTGCTCGTTTGCGCTTGGACGCTAATTCATTCTAGCTCCATTCCCTGACAGGACTCGTTCAAGAACTGTGAGCCATATTCTTCTGCTCCACTGTCTTCAGCACCATCCACGGGTTGCCGGATAAAGTCTAACAACACTTCTTCCTCTTCTCTGCTTTCGAAGGGAGGAACATCTCCATCCATTGCTTAACTAATACAAAAGAAAAAGAAAACAATGATAGCATTAGCAGAATAATTTAAAGTAGGGAACTTTACAAATATGCAAAAGTATCGCTCATACATCTTTACCAGTTACATAGCTCGGGTCCATTTTTATTTAACCCTAATACATCACGAATAATATCACTAATACATTCCGCCTCTCACATGCATTAACCTTTCAAATCTACCCTAATCCATTTTTATTTCTAACACTAAATTTGTACACTTAGCACAAATCTACACCAAATTCCTAACACTAAAACAAAAATTCCGAACTCAAAAATTCCTAACATCTAGTACCAAATTAACTAACACAAAAATTCCTAACACTAAAACTAAAATTTCTAACCCTAAAATTTGCTAACACTATTTATGCCTAACACTAAATTACATTAAAACTAAAATTTCTAACCCAAAAATGCCTAACACTAAATTACACTAAAAAAAACTAAACTAAAAATTAACTACCTCTTGCGGCGGAGGCCGGAGCGGCGGAGCGGCCTCGCGGCGGTGGGCCGGAGCGGCGCAGCGGCCTTGCGGCGAAGGGCGGCGACGGCGGCGGAGGGCCGGAGCGGCGGAGGGCCTCGCCTCGCCGTGGAGGGCCTCACGGGCGACGGAGGCGGAGGGCGGAGCGGCGGAGGGCCGGAGCGGCGCAGCGGCCTCGCGGCGAAGGGCGGCGACGGCGGCGGAGGGCGGCGACGGAGCGGCCGAGGGCTGGAGCGGCGGAGGGCCTCGCCTCGCGGTGGAGGGCCTCGCGGGCGACGGAGGCGGAGGGCGGCGATGGCGTCGGAGGGCGAGGGAGCGCGGCGGCCGGCGGCGGAGGCGTGATTTTGGCAGCCTAACGGCGTCGGACGGCGGCGGCGGCGGCGCTGGGGCGCGAGTTCGATCTCCCGGGTCGTGGTTTGACCCGGGATGGAGGCCTGGGAATTTATACCCAGGGACCTCTGGTCCCGGGCCGAGCCAAGTTCCGGTACTAGAGGGTACCCTCTAGTACCGGGTGGAGCCACCACCCCGGACCAGAGGTGTTTTCGCAAACGCGACCCCCAGCGCGCGCAAACGAACCTCTGGTCCCGGGTGGTGGCTCTACCCGGTACTAGAGGTCTGTTTTTTGCGTTTAAGGGCGCAAATTTTAAATTTTTGCACGCAAAATATCCAAAAGTGAATTTGAAAAGTGTTTGAATATGAATTTGAATAACTTGTGCATACTTTTGAATCTGACAAAAATTTCAACATGAAAAGTGTTTGAATTTGAATAACTAATCCAAAACCATTTTATGTTTTCTAAAATAATTATTCTAACTATTCAAACTATTGACCATTTTGCCATTTTCAATAAAAAAATACATTAACTAATATTGTTTGAATTTGTAATAATCATCTCTTTATTTTAAAAACATACTTAACAACATCCCACACAGTTACATAAAAGGATACATTATTACACATCACTAATAGTTCCATTACTACATAAACGGACTTGCTGGCCGATCGGAGGCCGTAGGGTTAGGGGGGACGGCGGGAGGAGCCAGCCCCGTTCGCGGCCGCCTGGTTCTCGCGCGCACGTTTGCGGCGTAGGGCACGAGCCATGGAGGATGAGTCTTTCAGCGCCCAATCCAGCTCGGAAGCCTCCTTCGCCTTGAGCTGGAAGGAAGTCATGGCTCGCTAGACACGGTCATCGCGGACGGACTGCAAGGAGGCTTCCATGGCCTCCTGCATCTGCGGCCCGCCGACGTCTTCCCCTTGGTCGCTCCAGTCGAAGTCATCATCGTTGTCCTCCTCCTCGTCGGGAGGTGCAGCGGCGGCTGGTGTAGGTGCGGCGGCCAAGTCGCCATATGCGGCCGCGGATCCCCACGCCACCCCTGCGGCGTACGCATCCTCGTCGGGGTCAGGGACGTCGGACCACGCGCGCTCGTACGTCCTCCGCACCTCCTCGGCACCGGAGCAGGAGGCCGGTAGCAGAGCATTCCTCTCCACGCCGGGCTCGTGGGCATACGGCGGGATAGGCTCCCGCGGTAGCGCCCAAGCGCGCTCTGCCGAGCATGCTCGACCTGGTCCAGAAGGCGCTGCAGCGGGGGTGGCGGATCCATCTCTTGGATACGCGCGATGCCTTCGTGGCTTAGGATTTACCCCGTCGGCGACAATACTACATATACATATATAGATCTCGAGGGCACAGCGCTGGGGGAGGACACGTGTGACCAGGGCAGCACTGGGGTAGGACACGTGTGACCAGGGCAGCGCTGGGGTTGGACACGTGGCCAGGGCAGCGATGGGGGATGACACGTGACGGACCCGCCTTTGGTCCCGGTTGGTAACACCAACTGAGACTAAAGAATCACACGGATCGTGTGTTTCTTTCAAGCGCTTTTGAGCCGTTGGATCAGGGGTGTGTTTCTTTTGAGGGCTTGTGAGCTGTTGGATCAGCACTATCAGGACCACTTCGTATATAGCCCCCCTCCCGGACTTGTTCGGCACTCACTGTCTATTCATTGTAGTTCATTTTGGTATACGAAGCATTCGGACTCCCTACATACGTCCCACGGTGCATTTGATATGCGGGCACTCACGAGCCACCGTCGGGCTATATGCAGGGGAAACCGTGTGTTTTGTTCCAACTTTCTCGAGCGCTTGTAAGCCGTTGGATTTTTAGAACCAAATATCAATGTTTAGAGTTCTCTTCTGAGTTTTCAGAACACAGTTTTACATAAAAGGTTAATACATTATTACACATCACCAACAACATCCCTATCTAGTCTTCACTTTTCTTCGTGTGTGTCCCTTTCTTCTGATTGCGCCGTAACCATGGACAATCATCTTTATTTAACTTCATGCTTGGGTCAGTGTTCACTTTGAAGGGCGGAATTTCATGAAACTTATTATAATCTTCTGACATGTCTGTCTTGTCCTCCACTCCCACGATGCTTCTTTTCCCTGAAAGAACTATGTGGCGCTTTGGCTCATCGGCTGATGTATTCGCTTGCTTATCTTTTCTTTTTTTCGGTTTGGTAGACATGTCCTTCACATAAAAAACCTGAGCCACATCATTGGCTAGAACGAATGGTTCGTGTCGTACGCAAGATTCTTGAGATCCACTGTAGTCATTCCGTACAATGGGCCTACATTTACCCCGCCGCCTTTCAGGTTGAACCATTTGCACCAGAACAAAGGGATTTAAAAGAAGGTCCATAGTCAAGTTCCCATATCTACTCTATGTAACCATAATATGTGACCGTGACCTTTCGCCCATTGTTGTTTGTTGAATCATCAAAGCGGACACCACTGTTTTGGTTGGTGCTCTTTTTATCTTAGCCGTTTGTGTAAAATGTATTCACATTTATCTCGTACCCTTGGAAAGTCCAAATAGTCGAAGATGGTCCCCTAGACAACAAGTACAGCTCATCTGAGACAGTGTTGTTATTGTTGAGATGTGTTTGCAACCAACCGCCAAAATTCTCCACGTGTTCCTTTGTAATCAAGGAGTCATCCATCCCCGGGTTGTTGGAGCGTACAATATCCTTGTGTATCTGGATATACGGAGCCACCAAACTGGAATTATGTAGAACTGTGTAGTGTGCTTGTGTGAAAGAATGCCCGTCCCTACATATTATTGATTTCCTTCCTAGAGTGCCTTTTCCACTCAGTCTACCCTCATGTCGTGATTCAGGAAGACCAATCGGCTTAATGCCAGGAATAAAGTCAACACAAAACTCAATGACCTCCTCTGTTCCATAGCCTTTGGAGATGCTTCCTTCTGGCCTAGCACGGTTATGAACATACTTCTTCAAGACTCCCATGAACCTCTCAAAGGGGAACATATTGTGTAGAAATACAGGACCCAGAATGTAATCTCGTCGACCATGTGTACTAGGAGATGTGTCATAATATTGAAGAAGGATGGTGGGAACACCAACTCAAAACTAACGAGACATTGAACCACATCCTTCTGTAGCCTTTGTAGAGTGGCTGGATCGATTACCTTCTGCGAAATTGCATTGAGGAACGCACATAGCTTAACAATGGGTAGTCGAACATTTTCGGTAGAAGCCCCCGCAATGCAACCGGAAGCAATTGAGTCATAAGCACGTGGCAGTCATGAGACTTTAGGTTCTGGAACTTTTTCTCTGCCATATTTATTATTCCCTTTATATTCGACGAGAAGCCAGACGGGACCTTCATACTGCTCAGGACTTCAAAAAATATCTCCTTCTCTTCTTTGATAAGAGCGTAGCTAGCAGACTTAGACGTCCTTTATCCGTCTTCATTGGATGCAGGTTATCTGGGTCTTTCATAAGTTGCTGGTCCTGTCGTGCTTCCGGCGTATCTTTTGTCTTCCCATACACGCCCAAAAGCCTAGCAAGTTCACGCAAAGATTCTTCGTCACGTGCATCACATCGATTGCAGAGCGGACCTTTTGGAGTTTCCAATAGAGTAGATCCCAAAATATAGACTTCTTCTTCCATAGGGGTACGTGTCCGTGAGCGTCATGCGGAACAGACTGTCCGCCAGGACCCTTTCCAAAGATTACTTCTAAATCCTTGACCATATCATATATAACATCACCAGTAGGGAGGGGTGGTTTCGTCCGGCGATCTGCCGCACCTTTGAAATGCTTGTCTCTCTTTCTTACGGGATGCTGCGTTGGAAGAAATCGACGATGCCCCGGGTACACATTCTTGTTACGTAAATATGTACTTTCAGTCTTACCTAAACAGTGCGTGCATGCATTGTATCCCTTGTTTGACTGTCCTGAAATGTTACTAAGAGCAGGCCAATCATTGATGGTTACAAACAACAAGGCTCGTAGGTCAAATGGCTCCTGTTTGTACTCATCCCACATATGTACCCCTTCATCACGCCACAACTATAAAAGTTCTTCAACTAATGGCCTTAGGTACACATCAGTGTCGTTGCCGGGTTGCTTCGGGCCTTGGATGAGCACTGGCATCATAATGAACTTCCGCTTCATGCACAACCAAGGAGGAAGGTTATAGATACATAGAGTCACAGGCCAGGTGCTATGACTGCTGCTCTGCTCCCCAAAAGGATTAAAGCCATCCGTACTTAGACCAAACCTTAAGTTCCTTGCATCACGTGCAAATTCCTTGAACTCTGTATCGATTTTTCTCCACTACGACCCATCAGCCAGGTGTCTCGACATCTCATCGCTTTGCGGTCTTCTTTGTGCCATCGCAACAACTTGGCATGCTCTTTGTTTCTGAACAAACATTTCAACCGTGGTATTATTGGAGCGTACCACATCACCTTGGCAGGAACCCTCTTCCTGGGGGCTGTCCCTCAACATAACCAGGGTCATCTCGTCTGATCTTATACCGCAATGCACCGCATACCGGGCATTCATATTCTCGTACTGCTCACCGCGGTAGAGGATGCAGTCATTAATGCATGCATGTATCTTCTGCACATCTAATTCTAGAGGACAGATAACCTTCTTTGCTTCATACATTCTGTCAAGCAATTCGTTATCCTTTGGAAGCTTTTGCTTCATTATTTTCAGTAAATTCCCAAATCCCTTGTCAGATAAAACGTTCTCTGCCTTCCACTGCAGTAATTCCAGTGTGGTACCGAGCTTTGTGTTGCCATCTTCGCAAGTTGGGTACAACTTTGTTTTGTGATCCTCTAACATGCGCTCCAACTTCAACTTCTCAAGTGTGCTTTCTACTTCGGTTTGTGCATCAACGATGACCCGACGTAAATCATCATGTATGATGGGCTCATCTGGTACCTCTTCATCTTCAGCTTCCCTCGTTGCATTACCACCGTATTCAGGGCACATGTAGTTGTCATCGTTCTCTTCTTCTTCGTTGTCTTCCATCATAACCCCTCTTTCTCCGTGCTTGGTCCAACAATTATAGCCAGGTATGAAACCAAACTGAATCAGGTGGATGTGAAGGGTTTGTGACCGAGGGTAATCCTTCTCATTCTGACATTTAAGGCATGGACAACACATAAAACCATCCCGCTTGTTTGCCTCAGCCACATTGAGAAAAGATTGCACGCCTTGCATGTACTCGGTAGAGCGTCGGTCAGCGTACATCCATGGATGGCTCATCTGCATTATATAAGTATGTCAAACGCAATCACCGCTATTCATTAATACAAGTTCATCACATTAAAACCAAAGTAGAGTAGTGACCAAATGTAATACATAGTTCTCATAAAACATACATTTAAACCAACATACAACTATCCAAAAATTTTAAATCCAAGAACAAATGCGATCAAAATCGCAACTAAGGTAATTATTGAACCAACAGCATAATGATACCAAGCCTCTTGACTAATGGCATAACTTCTAATTTTTTTAATCTTCAAGCGCATTGCATCCATCTTGATCTCGTAATCCAAGCGCATTGCATCCATCTTGATCTCGTTAGCATCCACGACGTCGGCAAGCTTGAACTCCAATTTCATCTTCTCTTCTAAGCATTGGAGATAAAGATCTTTACTTCTTTTCAATTTTGCTTTCAAATCATTGTTTTCTTTTTCAAAAAACTCGACAATAGGGCCGGTTGGGATTTCCGGTTCAACTACCTCCTAGATAAAAATATATCTATGTCAAGTTGGTCGGGAAAATTGTCATAAAACGAAATGAAAGTAATAGTTCTAAAAGTATACCACATCCGAATCATATACCGGACGAGGGCCGACGGGGACGGATATCAAAACCATGGCACTATACATATAAAAAACAATTTAAGAAAATTATACAACTAATAACTATGCGTAGAAATCATAAAACGAAGTTTTTTTTAAATAAAATATAAAAAATAAGAGGCTCACCGAGGTGGTGCCGGTGACGGGACGGCGCGGGCGATCGACGGCGGTGAGGACGGGGACGACACTAAAACCCACAAATCATACTTTAATTTGAGCTCAAATTGCATATAAAACAAATAAAATCCCTAACTTAGGCATTTCATCGAACACCTACCAAGCACTACAAAAATGAAATGAGCTGTGGCACCCCGATCCAGATGATCGAGTTACCCCATATACCAGTCCCAGAACACTGGATATATGACAGCTTGATAAACAAAGGCAAAACCAAATATATTCATAAGGCTTCGAGTTCGAACAAATACAAGGTTACAACACGGGTGAGGCTCCAGCTCTTGCGCAACAGGCGCACACAACAGTATGTACATTAGTTTTCTAACATCGAGCCTCTAGCGGAAGTCGTAGCAGAAGCGAAGATAGTAGCGTGGCGAGAGCGGCCTTATTCCACAGGGTCCTGCCTGGGACACGGGTTCCTTGTTCTCATAGAGAGGGTACTCGGCGACGGGTTCAGCAGGGTCTGGCCACATGAAAAGCCAGGTAAGTACTTGAAGTACTCGCAAGACATCAGCCCAAAACAAACAAGGTCTATCTATATGGCATGGCATGGTTCGGAAAGTAACATGGCATGAGTTTGGTTGCGAGGGGGAGTCCAAGCTTAACGGTTGGACAAAACTTACCTACTTACCTTGGTAGGGAAGTTCCGTGGTTGCTGGAATGAGATCATGTTTCTCATCCAACACCACCTAGGCTTTCAAGCCTCTAGCCAACTCTGGCTTAATTCTAGCCAACTATGGCTTTTTCTCTAGCCAACTCTGGCTGTCATTCCAGCCAACTATGGCTACCACTTCCAGCCAACTCTGGCTTTGGGGTTGGGTTTCACATTCATTATTTCTCCATATTCGACAGGACTGACTCATAGCGTGACTTGACCCAAACAACGTCCCATAACCCAGGGACAAGGCTAGACATCCAGATTTACACTCTCGAGAGGTTGCAACTTTTATCCACACGCTGAAGTCTAGGCTTGTACCGCCGGTACCGAAGTACTAGAACCAACCGTGGCGGCAGCACAAACCCATACTTCCACAGACGTTTACTCTACCAAGATACTCCCTGTATAGCCACCGACATAACTCTATGCCTTATGCAGAAGTGAATCCGGCACGTCCCCAACCCATGAGCGACGCCTAGCTCCGGAAGCTTCGCAAGCCTAGCCCCGACCAACTATGGTAACCGACTAGACTTGCCAAAGAGGTGGCATCAAAGGAGGCTGATAAAATACCCGGCCATGGTCCGCCCACACGGACGACGCATGGTTGTGCTAGTTGTGTTTGGTGGGTGGCACTATGTGACTCAATCTAGTCGAGGGAGGTGATTATCTTCTTAGTCATTTTATTTGATTACAGACATCAACATTAACAAAGTAACACAAGGTAACCATATAACAATAACAGCACATAATAAACATATCACTTGCAGGTAACATAACAATAATAATACCCGGTGACTATGGCGGTTCCTCCAGCCGGTGTCACCAGGGGTTAGTGTTCACAGAACAAATAACATAGTGTTTCAAACGGATAACCGTGGCGGTTCCTCCAGCCGGTGGTCACCGTAAAGAATGTAACATCCCAATTTTCAAATTCCAAAAGCATGCATACATTCATCATCTCATCTGCATCCCATTTAAATCTTATAAATTATAAACTCAACAAATGAACCTATTTATCTTTCTATTTTAAATTTTCACAAAAGGGTATTTTAAGTTTTATCAAATTATTTTGTATCGAAAGGACTACCATTAGGTTCTGTTTTGCACAAGCTTTCCAAAACATATTTTAAAATAAATTTCTGAAAATAATTGAACCAAGAACTGAAAACAGAAAAGAGAAAAGAAAAGAACAAAAAACAAAGGGTTAGCCGGGCCAGCCGATCCGGCCCAGCATTTTTCTGCCGCTCGCGCAGCACGGACCAGCCCAGCCCGCAGCCTTCCCTCCACTCACTGCCATGCGGGCCCCACCCGTCAGCGCGCCCTTCCCCAACCTCCGGCCGAAACCGCCGCAGCGCCCACGACGCGCACGGACGCCTCCACCTCGCCCACGCTCCCCACTCCCCGAAGCTCGCAACGGCGCGCAGACCCACGCCTTTAAAACCCCATCCCCTCCTCTCCATTTTCCCCAGCACGCGCGCCCTCATACCGCCGCCCTTCCACCGGATTTCGCCGCCGAAGACCACCATGGCCGCCGCCGTCCTTCACTTATTCCGGTGAGCACAGATTGCCCCGCCCCCTCTCATCCATCCCCTCGACTTCGCCGCCCCTTCGCGCACCTCCCTGACCTGTTTTCCGTCCCCTGCCGTGCACTAGATCGAGCGGAGCTTCCTCGACCGACGCCACCGTCCGCTACCGCAACTCCGGCAAGGATCCACCGACGCCCCGGAGCTTCCCCGACCACGCCATCGACCCCGCCTCGAGCTCCTCCGTCTTCTGGTGAGTCCGCAGCATCCCCTGGCCCTCTCCCCGTCGCGTCCATGCACGCCGGCAATGGCGCCGCCGTCGCCGGAGCCGCGCCGGCGCAACGCGCTGCTCAGTTTAGGTCAGTAGGATTCGACCGTTCGATCACGATCGGACGGATCACGTTAGATCACTCGCCGAACCGGTACGGGCCAATCACGTTGCGCCACGTCGCCGTGTTTATTTTTAATCCGTCTGAAAATTTATAAATAAAACAGAAAACCATTCAAACTTCAAAAATTCATAACTTTCAAACCATAAGTCCAAATTTAGCAAACTTTATACCGTTGGAAAGCTATGAACTTGTAGTTTAATCTAGAATCATTAGTTTTCCATTTTGCATCTATTTAAAATGATCAATTTGCAGAAGGACATTTCGGCCATTTAAATCAAAACTTGAGTTTTAAAAATTATTTTGAGATGAATCTTTTTGATAAATGTCAAAAATTAACTCCTCTGTCCAGGAGCCTAACACGCTATTTTATCAATTAATAAAAGTTCAAAGGTATCAATTTACTTGTAAATACTCTAGTGTTTGAAAAATGTTTTCAAATAATAACTATGCATTGAACTTTGCTCATTTCATCATGCATCATTTAGAAACCAGAGAACTAATAAAGTGTACTACTCTTTTAATAATGTTGTTTGCATCCATACATGCATAGCATTGTTTTTGTGATGTGCATGTGTATTGAATTGTTGTATGTTTATTATCTTTTAGATTGTGCGGAGTGTCTCACGTGTTGTGAAGAGTGTAACTTCAACTCTTCAGTTGGCCAAGGCAAGTGACACCATAAAAGTCCTACTACTTTTACTACTATGCACTTAGTGTTTTCAGTAGTATGCATGATAGGCTTGTTACTGAATACTATACTATGCTATGCTCCTATTAGTGTGTAGCCATCCCCCACCCAGAACTTTGTAGTATGGAACTTAGTATAGTCATGCTATGAAAAATGTTTTGATTAGTTGGATAGTGATGAAAACTAATAACTAATCAATGAACTACCTGGGTGCTGGTTGGAGAACCATGGTGGGTGACTACTCAGGGGGTCCATGTCTATGGTAATTTGCCCTTGGTGGAAGTGCACAATTGTGGAAAGTCACCCAGGCTTAAAGAGATTGTAGACTCTCCTTGTTCAGTAGCTTCTAGTGCAGCCACATGTCATATGGGCTCTGTCTTGACGGAGTAGGTTGTGAGAACCCGAATTCCTCGTGACCAGCAGATGTAGTGGGTGTAGGTTGGAGTGGGTCCGAGGTAAGGGCAATTGCTCCTGAAAAGTCTCGTCCTGGTCTTCTCTCTTCCATTGCATAAATGGTTGCAATGGAGGATGGAATGATTGGGTCTTGTGGTGAAAGTGCACACCCTCTCGAGAGTTAAAAACTAAGTATACTTAGCCGTGTCCCCGGTTATGGACAATTTTGAGCAACTAGACCGGGAAGCTGTTGAAGATCTCCTCATCCCAATTTCTAAATTAAAACTTGAGGGTGAACAAGGGATGGGAGCTCACTGATGTCTATCGGTGGTGCTTGTTGTGAGTAGTTGTCAAAGGTGTTCACTGATGTCTATCAGTGGTACTCTTTGTCTAAGAAAAATTGTTTTACAAATGATAGGATGAAACTGGCTTTATGCAAACAGCCTCAAACTCCACTTAGCCAAATATTCATGTAGAAGATAGGTTGCCATTTATATCCACATAAGTGTCATCTTGCCATCACAATTCAATTGTGCTGACCCATATAGTTGGGCTGTAACTCACCGTTGCAGGTCCGTCAGACGATGAGTGAGGTTTCGACAGGGTTTCGAGTCTACAACCAACATGCTTGCCTGTGGCACATGAAGATGATGGGCTCACTGTATCATTTGCTTTCCGCTGTGTGTTTACTTTGGTTTGAGCTAGCCTTCGGCTATGCACCTTGTATCGAATCTTTTAAATTCTGGATCATCGTGTAATATACTTTGATACAATGTTATGGTATTGCATCTCAAACTGTGTGTGCTAGCAAGTCGATCCAGGGACTAGCACGTTACACGGGGAATCCCAACCTTTGTTAAAAGGTGGGGGTTCTACAGATGGTATCAGAGCACTGTGTTGCCTGTAGGTTCGTGACCCTAGGTTGATTCTAGAACATAGGAAAGACCATAGGACAAAAACTATATATACTATTTTATCTTAGAAAGAAAATGCTTTATAAGAAGAGTTTTGACTTTGCATTTATTTGTTTCATAATTTCATCTCATAACACTTGTCTAATCTTTTACCTCCTCTCTCAAAATTGTTTTGTAGATGTCTACCTTCACGCACCGTATTGTGGCTGGAAACGGAGAGACTGAGCACTTTGATCAGCAGCTGGCTGAACTGGCCCAGTTGGTGGGGATACCTCCGCCAATATTTGGGGTCAGCTGTTGTACCAGGAGTACGGCATCGAGAGGTGGCTGATTGAGACGACGATTCCGGCTCGCATTGACGACCCCACGACTCGGGAGGAGATCTATGAGGAGAGGTACCCTGACTGGGATATGTCCGTGCAGGTGGCTATGCAAGGAGCCATGGCACGCATATGCGGACTGTACCGCTGCTACATACCTTCTGGATCCCCTTACCGTACCTTTGGGAGACGCCGCATGGATGGTACCCCGTACTTCTTCCCCAACAATGAGAACATGACGGTACATCGTCAACATCTGGTGGAGCGTGAGTGCAACGCAGTAGACCTCGAGGAGTTGATGAGGGGCCAGATGACTTACTGGATCAAGCTATCAACACTCTTGAGGAAGCCAACACCAAGATTGAGCATTGTGAGCTAGCCAACGCGTACGTTCTCAACAAGAGAGATGAGCTACTGGAAGCCAACAAAGTACTAGAGGAAAGCAACAAGAAGTTGTTGGAGAGGATTGAGAAGTTGGAAGAGCCACGAAGCTAGAGGAGGAACTTCTCGGGATCAAGGTGTTTGATGACGTTCTGGTCAAGACCATGAAGTTGATGATAGAGCGCAGGGAGTTGCTAGTACAGGAGAATGTCGAACTGAAGAAGAGCTAGCAGAGGCGCAAGCTCCCAAGATAGATCAGGTGATGGCTGATGCAGAAGAGGAGGACCCAGAGGAGCGGGCCATAGAGACCTCGGATGGACAGACCATTTGGATTGTTCCTGAGGATGAGGACAAACCAGCGTTCAACACTCGGTCCCATGCACGCAAGGTCATCTGTCTCAAGGCCATCAGAGAGTTTCCCCAGTAGTAGTTCGACCACCATTTATCCTTCGAGTAGTCATTTCGATTTGAGTATTGATCTACCAACTTGTGGTATGGCAGTACATGTTAGCCCTTTTGTTTTCCAAAACTCTTCATTTATCACTTTGAGATTATCAAGTACTACTTTTGATTTAAAATCCTTGTGTTGAGATGTTTGCTTGATGTGTAACGGTATTGTTTGCATGGGTAGAATTTTCCTTTCCTTTCTATCTCGATTCTCATCTATGCTAAACCCACAGATGCCTCCTCGCCGTGACAACAACAACAACAACAACGATGAGAACAACAACGCTGGGATGCAGCAAGTGATGACTCAACTCATGCAAGTGATGACTCAGATCTTAGCAAACAACAACAACAACAACAACAACAACCCACCCCCACCACCTCAAGTGGACATGCTCACCCGATTCTGAGGCTGAGACCAGCAACATTCACTAGTGCCTCAGAGCCCGTCGTAGCTGATGACTGGCTACGCTCAGTGAATAAGAATCTGGTGACCATCGGCTGTTCTGATGCTGAGAAGGTTCGGTTTGCGGCACACTTGTTAGAAGGACCCGCCGCTAGCTGGTGGGACAACTTTCAGATCACTCACCCAATTGAGGAGGTCACTTGGGAACTATTCCAAGAAGGTTTCCGCACTGCACACATATCAACTGGGGTGATGAGTCTGAAGAAGAGAGAGTTCCGCAACCTGCGACAGGGTAACCGCACAGTGGCTGCATACATAGAAGAGTTCAACAATCTGGCACGCTATGCGCCGGACGACGTCGACAGCGACACAAAAGAAGGGAGAGATTCTTGGATGGACTGAATGATGAACTAGCTATTCAGCTGTCAGTTGTCTACACGCCCAACTATCAATCCCTACTCGACAAGGCCACTATCTTAGAGAGCAAACAGAAGCAGGCTGAGAACAGGAAGAGGAAGCACACTTTGAAAAGCATTATGCTGGGCCACCCCAGAAGATGCGTGGCTTCCAGGATGGCAGTGGAAGTTCTGGATTCCACAAGCATACTAACAATGGACACCAACATGGCGGAAACAACCACAACCACAATGGAAATGGAAACCACCATGGGCAGCATCGTCACAACCCTTCAGAGAAGAGGGACATCAGTCAAGTGCAATGCTACTCATGCAAGAAGATGGGACACTACTCCAATGAGTGCCCAGAGAAGAAGGATCAAATCAAGCCAAACGTGTCCCAGAAGGGGCATGTGAACCACATGGATGTTGAAGAAATCATAGATCAACCTGACATGGTGATAGGTAAGTTCTTGATCAATACATGTCCAGCACTTGTACTTTTTGATTCTGGAGCATCCCATTCATTCATTTCAAGAACCTTTGTGAAAAAGCATGGTTTACCTACCACCACTCTGGTTAGACCTATCAGGGTTAGTTCTCCCGGGGGGGAGATGTTAGCTAAATCAGGTAGTAGCCCACTGACTCTAGACATTGGAAATCACAAATTCCCCACTGAACTGATCATTTTGGAAAACCAAGGCCTCGATGTCATACTAGGGATGGATTGGTTATCACAGTATAAGGGTCAGATAGACTGTTCTAGCCGAGCCATCATTCTCACTACCCCAGAAAAGAGGAGAATCCGATACCAGTCCTTCTATGGATCCAAAGATGCCAAGATTAATTCTCTTAAGGGGGTTAGTATGGAAGAGATACCTATAGTGAAGGATTACCCGGATGTATTTCCGGAGGAACTACCAGGGATGCCACCAAATAGAGATGTAGAGTTCCTCATAGAATTACTACCCGGCACAGGACCAATAGCCAAGAGACCTTACCCAATGTCAGTGGAGGAACTGAAGGAACTTAAGTCACAGCTTGAAGAACAGTTAGGAAAGGGGTTCATTCGCCCAAGTTCATCCTCATGGGGAGCTCCTGTTCTGTTTGTGGAGAAGAAGGACAAGAGTATGAGGTTATGCATGGATTATCGTTCCCTGAATGAAGTGACCATTAAGAATAAATACCCACTACCGAGGATCAATGATTTATTTGACCAGTTAGAAGGAGCTACAGTATTCTCTAAGATCGATCTTCGGTCAGGATATTTTCAATTAAAGATCAGAGAACATGACATTCCAAAAACAGCATTCGTCACGAGATATGGACTCTACGAGTATACCGTCATGCCATTCGGGTTGACCAATGCCCCAGCATACTTCATGAACATGATGAACAAGGTGTTCATGGAGTTCCTAGACAAGTTTGTTGTCGTCTTTATCGATGACATACTGATCTACTCCAAGAACAAGGAAGAGCATGAAGAACACCTACGTCTAGTCATGGAGAAGCTCAGAGAGCATAAGTTATATGCCAAATTCAGCAAGTGTGAATTTTGGCTACAAGAGGTTGGATTCTTGGGACATATAGTATCAAGAGAAGGTGTTGCAGTTGACCCTGCAAAGGTCGCAGCAGTAATGGAATGGTTGTCTCCCAAGACAGTAGCAGAGATACGCAGTTTCTTAGGTTTGGCAGGGTACTATCGGAGATTCATTGAGAACTTCTCCAAGATAGCTAAACCCATGACAGAATTGCTAAAGAAAGGGAAGAAGTTTGAATGGACAGAAGCTTGTGAAACTAGCTTCCAAGAGTTGAAGAAACGATTAGTATCAGCCCCAGTCCTATGCCTACCTGATCTGGAGAAAGATTTCCAGGTTTACTGTGATGCCTCTCGCCAAGGTTTGGGATGCGTCTTGATGCAGACAGGCAAAGTAGTATCATATGCCTCGAGGCAACTCAAGAAGCATGAGGGCAATTATCCCACACATGATCTTGAGTTGGCAGCAGTAGTACATGCATTGAAGACTTGGAGGCATTACCTGATGGGAAAGCGTTGTGAAGTGTTCACTGACCACAAGAGTTTGAAGTATATTTTCACTCAGAAGGAGCTGAACTTGAGACAGAGAAGGTGGTTAGAACTAATCAAGGATTATGATCTGAGCCTACAGTACCACCCTGGCAAGGCTAATGTAGTGGCCGACGCCTTAAGTCGTAAGGTTTATGTAAATGGCCTCACGGCGGGAGAATTACCCGAGGACTTGTGTGAACAGTTTAAGGAGCTAAGATTGGAAGTAGTGTCAGAAGGATATGTGGCATCACTAGAGGTTCAGCCCACATTGATGGATAGGATCAGAGAAGCACAAAAGACCGACAAGGAGATGGAAGAAATCAGAGTTAACATGAGCAAAGATAAAGCAAAGGGTTTCCGCAAGGATGAACAAGGAACCCTATGGTTCGAAAATCGTATTTGTGTACCCTGTGACGCCGAGCTTAGGAGCCTAATTCTGCAAGAGGCTCATGATTCACCATACTCTATCCACCCTGGCAACACAAAGATGTACATGGATATAAAGGGTAGATTTTGGTGGAGTAATCTGAAGAAAGACATAGCTAAGCACATTGCATTATGCGACGTGTGTAATAAAGTTAAAGCAGAACATCAGAAACCAGCCGGACTACTACAACCCTTGCCTGTGCCTGAATGGAAGTGGGATAAGATAGGCATGGACTTCATCACAGGTTTACCCAGAACCAAGTCCGGATATGATTCTATATGGGTAGTAGTGGATCGTTTGACCAAGGTGGCTCACTTTATTCCCGTAAAGACCACTTACACCAGTGCTAAGCTTGCAAAGTTGTACATCAATAGGATTGTGTGTCTGCACGGTGTGCCGAAGAGCATTGTTTCCGACAGAGGAACACAATTCACATCACATTTTTGGAAGCAACTACATGAGTCCCTAGGGACAAGGCTAGAATTCAGCACTGCCTTCCACCCACAAACTGATGGACAAACAGAAAGGGTGAACCAAATCCTAGAGGATATGCTAAGAGCATGTGCGTTAGATTATGGGTCGAGTTGGGATGATAATCTACCATATGCCGAGTTTTCATATAACAATAGTTACCAGGCCAGCATTGAGATGGCACCATTTGAGGCCTTGTATGGAAGGAAATGCACCACCCCATTGTTATGGAGCGGTGTTGGAGAGCGCAGTTTGTTTGGACCAGACATCATTCAAGAGGCCGAAGAGAAAGTCAGATTGATTAAGGATAGACTAAAGATAGCTCAGTCTAGGCAGAAGAGCTACGCAGATTCTAAGCGTAGGGAAGTTACGTATGAGATCGGAGATAGAGCTTATCTTAGAGTTTCCCCACTACGTGGCGTGAAGCGGTTCGGAATCAAAGGAAAGTTAGCACCGCGATTTATTGGACCATACAAAATTCTCTCTCGTAAGGGAGAAGTAGCATATGAACTAGAACTTCCAGAAGTACTTTCAGCAGTACACAAGGTGTTTCACGTGAGTCAGTTGAAGAAGTGCCACCCAGAAATGGCAGAGACTCCTTTGAAGGATACAATACCTTTAGAGGAAGTTCAACTCGAGAGTGATCTCACTTACGAAGAAAAACCTATCAAGATCTTAGAAACAACAGAAAGACTTACTCGTACCAAGACAATCCTGCTCTGCAAAGTTCAGTGGAATCACCACACCGAAGAAGAAGCCACTTGGGAAAGAGAAGAAGATCTTCGTGAAGACCACCCACACCTCTTTGCTATCCCATCCGAATCTCGAGGGCGAGATTCATCTTAAGGGGGTTAGATTTGTAACATCCCAATTTTCAAATTCCAAAAGCATGCATACATTCATCATCTCATCTGCATCCATTTAAATCTTATAAATTATAAACTCAACAAATGAACCTATTTATCTTTCTATTTTAAATTTTCACAAAAGGGTATTTTAAGTTTTATCAAATTATTTTGTATCGAAAGGACTACCATTAGGTTCTGTTTTGCACAAGCTTTCCAAAACATATTTTAAAATAAATTTCTGAAAATAATTGAACCAAGAACTGAAAACAGAAAAGAGAAAAGAAAAGAACAAAAAAAAAGGGTTAGCCGGGCCAGCCGAGCCGGCCCAGCATTTTTCTGCCGCTCGCGCAGCACGTACCAGCCCAGCCCGCAGCCTTCCCTCCACTCACTGCCATGCGGGCCCCACCCGTCAGCGCGCCCTTCCCCAACCTCCGGCCGAAACCGCCGCAGCGCCCACGACGCGCACGGACGCCTCCACCTCGCCCACGCTCCCCACTCCCCGAAGCTCGCAACGGCGCGCAGACCCGCGCCTTTAAAACCCCATCCCCTCCTCTCCATTTTCCCCAGCACGCGCGCCCTCATACCGCCGCCCTTCCAGGATTTCGCCGCCGAAGACCACCATGGCCGCCGCCGTCCTTCACTGATTCCGGTGAGCACAGACTGCCCCGCCCCCTCTCGTCCATCCCCTCGACTTCGCCGCCCCTTCGCGCACCTCCCTGACCTGTTTTCCGTCCCCTGCCGTGCACTAGATCGAGCGGAGCTTCCTCGACCGACGCCACCGTCCGCTGCCGCAACTCCGGCAAGGATCCACCGACGCCCCGGAGCTTCCCCGACCACGCCATCGACCCCGCCTCGAGCTCCTCCGTCTTCTGGTGAGTCCGCAGCATCCCCTGGCCCTCTCCCCCGTCGCGTCCATGCACGCCGGCAATGGCGCCGCCGTCGCCGGAGCCGCGCCGGCGCAACGCGCTGCTCAGTTTAGGTCAGTAGGATTCGACCGTTCGATCACGATCGGACGGATCACGTTAGATCACTCGCCGAACCGGTACGGGCCAATCACGTTGCGCCACGTCACCGTGTTTATTTTTAATCCGTCTGAAAATTTATAAATAAACAGAAAACCATTCAAACTTCAAAAATTCATAACTTTCAAACCATAAGTCCAAATTTAGCAAACTTTATACCGTTGGAAAGCTATGAACTTGTAGTTTAATCTAGAATCATTAGTTTTCCATTTTGCATCTATTTAAAATGATCAATTTGCAGAAGGACATTTCGGCCATTTAAATCAAAACTTGAGTTTTAAAAATTATTTTGAGATGAATCTTTTTGATAAATGTCAAAAATTAACTCCTCTGTCCAGGGAGCCTAACACGCTATTTTATCAATTAATAAAAGTTCAAAGGTATCAATTTACTTGTAAATACTCTAGTGTTTGAAAAATGTTTTCAAATAATAACTATGCATTGAACTTTGCTCATTTCATCATGCATCATTTAGAAACCAGAGAACTAATAAAGTGTACTACTCTTTTAATAATGTTGTTTGCATCCATACATGCATAGCATTGTTTTTGTGATGTGCATGTGTATTGAATTGTTGTATGTTTATTATCTTTTAGATTGTGCGGAGTGTCTCACGTGTTGTGAAGAGTGTAACTTCAACTCTTCAGTTGGCCAAGGCAAGTGACACCATAAAAGTCCTACTACTTTTACTACTATGCACTTAGTGTTTTCAGTAGTATGCATGATAGGCTTATTACTGAATACTATACTATGCTATGCTCCTATTAGTGTGTAGCCATCCCCCACCCCGAACTTTGTAGTATGGAACTTAGTATAGACATGCTATGAAAAATGTTTTGATTAGTTGGATAGTGATGAAAACTAATAACTAATCAATGAATTACCTGGGTGCTGGTTGGAGAACCATGGTGGGTGACTACTCAGGGGGTCCATGTCTATGGTTCATGTCTATGGTAATTTGCCCTTGGTGGAAGTGCACAATGGTGGAAAGTCACCCAGGCTTAAAGAGATTGTAGACTCTCCTTGTTCAGTAGCTTCTAGTGCAGCCACATGTCATATGGGCTCTGTCTTGACGGAGTAGGTTGTGAGAACCCGAATTCCTCGTGACCAGCAGATGTAGTGGGTGTAGGTTGGAGTGGGTCCGAGGTAAGGGCAATTGCTCCTGAAAAGTCTCGTCCTGGTCTTCTCTCTTCCATTGCATAAATGGTTGCAATGGAGGATGGAATGATTGGGTCTTGTGGTGAAAGTGCACACCCTCTCGAGAGTTAAAAACTAAGTATACTTAGCCGTGTCCCCGGTTATGGACAATTTTGAGCAACTAGACCGGGAAGCTGTTGAAGATCTCCTCATCCCAATTTCTAAATTAAAACTTGAGGGTGAACAAGGGATGGGAGCTCACTGATGTCTATCGGTGGTGCTTGTTGTGAGTAGTTGTCAAAGGTGTTCACTGATGTCTATCAGTGGTACTCTTTGTCTAAGAAAAATTGTTTTACAAATGATAGGATGAAACTGGCTTTATGCAAACCAGCCTCAAACTCCACTTAGCCAAATATTCATGTAAAAGATAGGTTGCCTTTTATATCCACATAAGTGTCATCTTGCCATCACAAATCAATTGTGCTGACCCATATAGTTGGGCTGTAACTCACCGTTGCAGGTCCGTCATACGATGAGTGAGGTTGCGACAGGGTTTCGAGTCTACAACCAACATGCTTGCCTGTGGCACATGAAGATGATGGGCTCACTGTATCATTTGCTTTCCGTTGTGTTTACTTTGGTTTGAGCTAGCCTTCGGCTATGCACCTTGTATCGAATCTTTTAAATTCTGGATCATCGTGTAATATACTTTGATACAATGTTATGGTATTGCATCTCAAACTGTGTGTGCTAGCAAGTCGATCCAGGGACTAGCACGTTACACGGGGAATCCCAACTTTTGTTAAAAGGTGGGGGTTCTACAGAACCGAAAAGCACTCATAAGAATGAGAGAGCATCCATTCCACTCGAGGTTATTTCGACGTGGTGTCAACAATCTCGGCAAAAAGAACCAAATGGAAAGTCAGCGTCCCAAGCGTCGCAGTCCAGGTGGCTTACGCCAACCACGTTTGACGGAGGGACAAGAAGCAAATAACTCTTTTGGCAAATGCCCCCAACTCCGAGTATCATAAGACGACATTCGTCCGCTCCTCACCTCGGCGAAGAGGAAAAAGGCAAACAAAGCCCCGCTAGCGCGAGACGCACAGTTATAATATTTTCCCCCCATTCCTTTGACTGAGGCGGTTCCTCCGGCCATTGTCTAGGGAACGGGAGTGATGCACAGACAAGCAACTATAAGGTAGTGCAATAATTTAAAATGCAATATGGCATGTGAGGTGCAACAGATATTAATTCAACAGTCAAAATATTTCCTAAGTTCGACCAAGTTTGAATTGGGTTGGTGGCTTGCCTTCGGGTTCAGAGACAACTCCTACTCCGTCGGAGAGGTTCAAATCTATCCAAACAAGACAAACATGCATCAAACTCTCTCCTAAATTATTTAAATAAATGCCCAAAAAAATAAATTCCAAATAATTCTTTTCTGGTTTCATTGAAAGAGAAAATTCAAACAAAGCCAACAAATTGGTTTCATATTTGTCTGACCATTTTTCAGAGAGATATTGCAATTCAAAGTTTGGTTTAATTTCTGCCCTTTTCCAACAGAAAAATAAAACAGAAAAACAAAACAGAAAACGGTTCGGAAATGTTTAAAATCCTGACAGCGGGACCCACTGTCAGTGACACAAGAGCTCGAATCGTTTTCTTCCCACCGCGCGGGAAAAACAGAAGGATTCCGGCGAAGCTCCGGCAAACTCACCGGCGATGGTTTCTGGCGGCTAGGGGGCACGGGAGGCGAGGGAGAGGATGCGGGAGGGCTCGGGGAAGCGTTGCGAAGCTCGTCGGCGAACTTGCGCGTGCTGGGGAGATCGGGGTGAGCAGAGCTTGCACGGCCGCTGCTCCGGCGATCTGTCGACGATGGATTCGATGATTCCGGCCACGGCGCTCCGGCGATGATGGCTAGAGATTCGCCATGGTCTAGAGAGGCTGTGGTGTGAGGAATTGAACTAGGGAGCTACTACGGGGTAGAAATCGAGCGGATTCCTTGCGGCGGTGGCGAGCTCAAATCCGGCGATCCAGTGATCTACGGTTCTGATACTGCGGTGGGGGAGGCTTGAGAGCTCGAGGGAGGTGGGATGGTGCTCTGGTTGCCGGGGTAGCCTACTTATAGCGAGGGGAGGAGGTGGTGGCCGTCACGGGCATGGATGCGGTGTCCCGGAGATGTGGCGGAGCGGACTCGGCGTCGTCGGTTGTAGCGTCGGTGCGGCGTGGAGTGGATGAGCTGGACGACGAAGATGGCGCTCCCGTGGAGAGGCTCGGGTGGCGTGGCACTTGCAGGCGGAGGGGAGTTCTGGCGGCCGTGGCGTGTCGACGGGCGGCACGGTGATGGTGTAGCAGCGGCGCGTCGGCTAGCTGGCGGCGGCAGCGGGTGGGGGGGAGCTCCACTGACACACAGGGGAGGGGGGACGGTTTGCTCGTGCGAGAGCTGCCGACACGCGGCCACAGCAGCCACTGTGCTGCGCGGCGCGTCGTCTAGCCGCGGCGAGGCTAGTGGATGGCGGCGTCTCCGGCGACGCGTGGAGGCAGGAGAAGCGAGGAAGGGCGGGGAGGGCCTGGCTGGGCGCGGGGAGAGGCGAAGGGAGGCCGCACGGCGATGCGCAGAACGCGGCGGCGCCGCTCGGCCAGGTGTTCGACCGTGGTGACAGTGGTCACCACTGTGCAGAGCACGCCAGAAGCGGTCATCAACCCATATCTCGCAGCTCCCTGCTCCAAATCGAGTGTGGTTTTGATCTCTGTGTGCCAAATGTGATAAGCTTCAACTTCCCTGACTAGAGTTTGGTCCAATTCGAAAGTTGGGCTATAGGAAATTTTTGCAAAACCATACAGGTCAAAAGAGGAAAATTTGGTTTTGATGAAGGAAATGAAATGGAAATGGTTCCCTAAAATTCCCTGAGGTGTGTGTACTCTTATGGGTTGTGTCTAGGGTCTTGGATCACAAGGAAGAGAACATTTGCTTTGCATTTTGAAAATAAAGAAGAAAATAGGCAGAAACTAAAGTGGAGAGTTACTCCAAAATTTTGTAAACAAGGTATCAAATGTTTTTGTATATTTGGGCTATATATTGCTCAGGGTCATCCCCTAATTTTTGCAGAATTTTAGGAAAGATATTTAGGGTACTTCCTTTGTAAAGTCCCAATAAAGGAATTTTGGTAATTAAATAAAGGAAAATATAGAAATAATATTTATGGGTGAAATGAGCCAACAACAAGTTTGCCAAGTGGGAGAGAATTCAAAACATAAGATCCCAAACTTGGACAAGGTTTCGTAAATGGTCGAGAATTTTTAAAAGGGCAACCAAATCAAGGGATAATTAAATCCCAAATTTCAAGAATAAATTTTTAAAGAAAATTTTTGAAAGGCCAAATTTCAGGATGTTACAGACCTTCCCCCCTTAAGATGAATCTCGTCCTCGAGATTCCTGTTGCTCGCTGAATAGATACGGGTATTCTGTCCTTAGCAAATCTCTCGTTCCCATGTAGCTTCATCCTCCGTGTGCTTGTCCCATTGTACTTGTAGAACTTTGTGACCCTGCTGCGAGTACGGCGTTCTGACTCATCCAAGATTCTGACGGGGTGTTCCTCGTAAGTCAGTTCGCTGCTCAACTTCAAATCCTTAAAATCAGCCTGCTTGGTTGGCGGTGAGATACACTTCCGTAGCTGAGATACATGGAAAACATCATGTACCCCTTCTAGTTCCTCTGGCAGTTCCAGCTGGTAGGCTACTGTCCCTTTCCTGGCTAGGATCTTGAAAGGTCCAATGAATCTTGGGGCCAGCTTCCCTTTCATGTGGAATCTTTGCAGGCCCTTGAGGGGTGTCACACGAAGATAGACATAGTCATTTTCTTCGAACAGGATTTGACGGTGTTGCGGTCGTAATAACTTTTCTGGCGGGACTGTGCTGTCTTGAGCCGGTCTCGAATCAGACGTACTTGCTTTTCTGCCTCCAACAAATCATCGGGCCTAAAGATCTTGCGGTCTCCAACTTCGGACCAGTTGAGTGGGGTTCGGCATTTCCTACCATACAGTGCTTCAAAGGGTGACATTTTTAGGCTGCCTTGGTAGCTGTTGTTGTATGAGAACTCTGCATACGGTAAGCTATCTCCCAACCTGCTCCGTAGGCGAGCACACACGAGCGGAGCATGTCTTCTAATATTTGATTGACTCGCTCGGTTTGACCGTCTGTCTGGGGTGGTAGGCTGTGCTGAAGGATAACTTTGTCCCCATGGCATGATGCAGGCTCGTCCAAAATTTGGAGGTAAATTGGGTACCCTATCCGACACAATGGCTTCGGGACTCCATGGAGTTTGACAATCTGTTTACATAGAGTTGTGCCAGTGGTCCGAGCGGTACGTGGTCTTGACGGGGATAAAGTGAGATACCTTCGTCAAACGGTCGACAATGACCCAGATGGAATCATTCCCTCGGCTGGATTTGGGAAGTCCGACAATGAAATCCATACTTATGTTGTCCCATTTCCACTCAGGTATCTTAAGGGGTTGGAGGTACCCAGCGGGTTTCTGATGCTCGGCCTTCACCAGGTTGCATACATTGCAGCATGCGACATAGTAGGCGATATCCTTCTTCATACCGGACCACCAGAATGTTTGCTTCAAGTCTTGGTACATCTTGGTGCTTCCCGGGTGAATGGAATAGGCAGACTCGTGGGCTTGATCTGCTGTATTAGTGTGGTCTTGTAGGGTACACAAAGGCGGGTACCGAAGCGGAGTACTCCTTGGCTGTCCAGGGAAAATTCCTTGGCCTGGCCTAGCGGTATCTTGGCCTTGATCTTGCCTAGGCCGGGGTCGTTGGCCTGCTCGGTCCTTATCTCTTCCTCCAAGTCTGGCTTTACCTCCAAGGTGCTTAAATAGGCCTTGTTTCCCACGCACAAGTTTAGCTTCGCGAATTCTTTCTCCAAACTTGGCCGTATTTTAGGGGGCTTCCTGCTCAGGGCATCGGCTACCACGTTGGCCTTCCCTGGATGGTAATGAATTCTGAGGTCGTAGTCCTTGATCACCTCTAGCCATCTCCTTTGCCTTAGGTTGAGATCAGGCTGGGTGAAGATGTACTTCAAGCTTTTGTGATCAGTGTAGATCTCGCATCTTCGTCCAATAAGGTGATGTCGCCAAGTCTTCAGGGCGAGAATGACAGCGGCTAACTCCAAGTCGTGGGTGGGATAGTTGAGCTCGTGGGTCTTGAGTTGCCTTGACACATATGCGATGACCTTTCCTTCTTGCATGAGTACGGCCCCTAGCCCATTTCTGCAGGCATCACAGTATACGGTAAAATCCTTGGCATCATCAGGCAACACCAGAATCGGGGCGGTGGTTAACCGGGTCTTTAACTCGTTGAAACTTTCCTCACACTCATCTGTCCAGGCATACTTGCGGTTCTTCTTCAATAATTCCGTCATGGGCTTGGCTATCTTGGAAAAGTTTTCAATAAATCTTCGGTAGTAACCAGCCAACCCTAGGAAGCTCCTGATTTCTGACACATTGGTGGGAGTCTTCCAGTTTAACACATCGGAGATCTTGTTGGGGTTTACGGCCACACCGGCTCCAGATAATACATGTCCTAGGAATTCCACCTCTCTTAACCAGAACTGGCATTTGCTGTACTTGGCATAAAGTTGTTGCTCACGCATTCTTCCAAGAACCAACCTGAGGTGTTCGGCGTGCTCCTCCTCATTTTTGGAGTAGATGAGGATGTCGTCGATAAACACCACAACAAACTTGTCGAGATACTCCATGAATACCTTGTTCATCATGCCCATGAAGTAGGCTGGAGCATTGGTCAGGCCGAAGGACATAACTGTGCATTCATATAGTCCATATCTGGTAGTAAAGGCTGTCTTGGGTATATCACTTTCTCGAATCTTCAGCTGATAGTATCCCGTGCAGAGATCAATCTTGGAGAATACTCGGGCACCACGTAGTTGGTCGAATAAATCATTGATTCTCGGGAGTGGGTACTTGTTCTTGATGGTGACATCATTGAGTGCACGATAGTCGATACATAATCGGAGTGTACCATCGCTCTTCTTTGCAAACAAAACCGGTGATCCCCAAGGTGAAAT
This sequence comes from Poa pratensis, assembly GCA_947311845.1. NCBI lineage: Eukaryota > Viridiplantae > Streptophyta > Magnoliopsida > Poales > Poaceae > Poa > Poa pratensis. The sequence continues at coordinate 66,632,977 of CAMZMU010000085.1, forward strand.
GCTTGGGCGGATGAACTTTTTCTGAATCAATTCGTCAAGCTGTTTCTTCAGTTCCACTTGCTCGGGACTTGTCATACGGTAGTGTTTCTTGAATATTGGGTTTGTTCTCGGTATTACTTCAATAGCAAATTCAATATCACGGTCAGGGGGCATTCCGGGTAGTTCATCTGGAAAAACATCCGGGTATTCACTGACCACATACACTTCCCCTATCTCCGGGGCTTGAGCAAGAAACATCTTCGCATTTATCTGGTGAGGCTTATTTGGCACATAAGTGGTTCGTATGCCTTCCGGGTTGGTGAGAGTAACTGCCCTGGTTGCACAGTCGATCTGAGCTGCATGCTGAACTAACCAATCCATACCCAGGATGGCGTCGAGGCCGGGCACATTGAGAGTGCTGAGCTGAGCGGGAAATTTCACTTGATTGATGCTGATTGTCAGATCTTGACACATGGTGTTTGTTTTCATCTCAGAGGCGGGGGTTTGTATCACCAAAAGATGGCCCAAAGGGGAAACGGAAAAGCGGTATTTGGCAACAAAATCCTTCGAGATGAAAGAGTGAGAAGCTCCAGAATCGAATAAAATCAGCGCGGGTTTAGTGTTGATAGTACACGTACCAAGCACTACGTCTGAAGCTTCATATGCTTCCTCTGCTGACATGTGGTGGACACGGGCAACTTGAGGTGGCTTGATCGCACTGGCAGGGTGGTTGTTGTCGGAGTTGTTATGGTTGCTGTTGTGGAGGGGCAATCCTTGATGTAGTGTCCGGTCTTGCCGCACTTGAAGCATGAGTTCTCCCTCTTACAATCATCCACGAGTGGGCGCTTGTGGTAGAATCCTTCCCGGGGGTAGCCATCCTTCCTGGGTTGATTCCAGGTGTTCTGAGGTGTTGAGATCCGGTTGTTGGGCTGCCATGGGCGTGGTTTTGAAGAACCTCCTTCATGCTGGTTCTTACGGCGCTCGAACTTCCACTTGTGGGAGTCATAAATTGAGCAGTGCTCCTTCTCTGAAATCAGTGCCGTGTTGATCATGGACTGGAAATCTGGAAACTGCAGAACACTGAGTTGAGTTTTTATGGTTTGATGCATCCCATGAAGGAACCTGTCTTTCTTCTTTTCTTCTGTGCTGATGTCCTCAGGTGCATAGTGAGCAAGGTTGTTGAACTTGGTCAGATATTCGCTGATGGACTTGCTGCCTTGAGTAAGTGCCAGAAATTCCTGCTGTTTCATTTTTATGAGGCTTGAGGGGATGTAGGCCCTGCTGTCGGGGGGTTGCCCCGGGTAGGGCAAAGAGGTAGTGTTGGGAGCTATGAAGTGGAAAGGAAGGTCAACCCGGGTCTCACAAACTGGATCACTCGGACCGGATCATGTTTAAATACAGGGAGAGATCAAGAGGCATCAGGCAAAGTCTAGCTGGGTTGCCTAAGAAGAGATCCGGCTCAGCTAGCCGGGTTGCCTGGGAAGAGATCCGGCTCAGCTAGCCGGGTTGCCTGGAAGAACCCGGCTTACCAGCAATGTCGGATAATGCACAGGGCCGAGTAATGTCAGTAAGTTCACGGGTCCTGCAGGCCTCCTGCCCGAGGCTCAGAAGACACGGGATTCCTGGGAGCGCAGCAACCTAGGAGCTGACTCGGCCAATTCGGGAAAGGGGCTATGGCCTAGACCCGGTGGGCTACGCCTGCCATTGCCCGAAGTGGCAAGATAGGCCTGCTAGGGCTTGACAGCCAGGTCAAGACACGGGATTCCTGGGAGCGCAGCAACCTAGGAGCTGACTCGGCCAATTCGGGAAAGAGGATGTGACCTAGACCCGGTGGGCTACAGCTGCCATTGCCCGAAGGGGCAAGATAGGCCTGCTAGGCCTGACAGTCCGGCCGTTGGATTGACAGGGGGCAGAGGCTTGTCCTTTTCCTCTTGGCAGTGCCATTATCTCATGGAGCCAGGGGCAAAGAAGTAACTCGGCAAGCCTTTATATACAGCACCACCACCTCCTGTGTGGAGGGAGAACCCGAGAGCTCATTTTCCCCCCTTGGTAGCTTCTTCTTCATCGTGAGCTCTCACCATTGTTGCTTCATACAGCTCGAGGAGCGCTTTGTACTTGTCACTATTGAGATATAAAGAGAGTAGGCTAGTGCTGCAGTAGGGGTGTTACCTCCACAAGAGGGCCCCGAAGCAGGGTACATCGTGGTGTGCTTTGTGTTTTTGGTTTCTTGGTTTCTTGTTCATGTTCTTGCGGTTTCTTGTGTGTTCTTGCTTGTGCACTTCTTGAGTGCATAAACCCTCCCCGGTTCCCCCAACGCACTTTCGGCCCCATCTTAGCCATACCTATGGCATCTGCCGTGATCCCACCACGACAGTTGGCGCCCACCGTGGGGCAGATTGAGGCGTTGGAGGGAGTTTACATCCGGACGGGCTCAGGCGAGCGTGTTCTTTCTGGGCTTGTCGCCAAGATCGGCGAGTTCACCTTCGTCAGCGACAATGCAGGGTGTTTCGCCGGCAAGCCCTTCCCCGAGCATGGCTTCCTGATGATGCTTGGTAGCTTCGTCACCTACGTTGCTGTCGAGGCTGTTCGCGAGTACCCGGCGCAGGTGCTCGTGGCCAAGGACCCTCCTTCTTTCCGCGCAGCTCTCGGACGGCGTAGCGCTCGCCCCGGGAGTAGCGTGGAAGTGATGATGACCGGAGCAAGTGCTGGAGCTGGCAAAGGAGATGCCGGCAATAGCATACCCGAGGAGCTGATCACGCCAACCGATCCGGTTGACAAGCCGACTCGGACGGCAAAGTTCCCAAAGGAGAAACCAGATCCGGTTGGTCCACTTGGCATGTCAAGTAGGGAGGCTCCCTTAGAGGATGTCCTGGAAAAGTTGCTCGGCCAGTGGCACCTGGGGCAAATGTAGAGCTTACTATAGCTCAGTTAGAGGCAGAGCGCCTGAGGTTGCAAAGAGAAGCCCGGTTAGTGGTGGAGTCTAGGCAAGCATTTGATAGAGACATGAGAGAATATAATGCTGCCAATGGTATCACCGATGGTTTCACTCCGGTAGTGTCTCACCCACGCAAAAGAGCAGATTTGCGCAACAGGGGTAAGGACCTCAATGATGAATTAGCTAGAGCTGCAAGGTCAAGCTCGAGTAAGGCTACTAGTCATAGATCGGGTACAGGCAAGCCGGTGTATAGCTCCCCGGCCAAAAATCTTAGGGCTGCAGCGGCAGCGCGAGCCGAGTTGACCACTTTAACCGGGGATGCTTGGCGCAAGCAGGCAGAAAGAGTCAATGAGCTGGTTGATGTGTGTAACCGGCAGAATGAGGCTTTCCGGAAAGCTAATCCGGACGCTGGTGGTTCTCGGTAGTGTCGGCTAAGGCTGTTAGCCAGAGATCCAAGGGGCAAGCGTCATCTCCGCATGTCGGAGCTGACCGGGCCCAGAGCGTGAATTCGGGCAAGAGCAAACAGCTGCAGGCCTATGATGCCGAGTATGCCGGCAAGCAGCTAGCGGCACAAGGAAGAGGTGGCCAGAGCAGAAACAATGGCGGTCAAGGCAATCCGGGAGCCGGAAGGGGTAATTCGGCTGGCCGAGGTCAACCACCTCGCCCTCCTGGGCAGAATCAACCCCGGCAGGAGCAGCAAGTGATGGTGCAAGCGCAGCAGCAAGGTGGTGGCCAGGCGGGCTACCACTATGATGATGGTAATTCGGCTATGGCGCGAGCCGGATACCAAACGTATGATAATGCACTTGCGTCCAGGCTGGGACCTCGGACATTGGCTCCGGATGATCAGCGTCTCAGGTTGGATAGGATTTACCAGTCCGAGAGGCTGGAAGAGCAAGGCCCACCAGGTCCTCCTGCTTTGGGCCTAGGATCATGAACGAGCCGAATGTGCCGTTGTTTCAGCTTGGCCGAATCACAAAGCCGTATAACGGCAGCACTAAGCCGCAGGATTGGCTGATAGACTATGTATCCTCGGTGCACATTGCGGGGGGCAATCGCCGATGGGCGGTCCGGTATCTCCCGCATATGTTGGAAGGGCCAGCCCGGATTTGGCTGAATAACTTACCAGAGGGTAGTATCAACTCTTGGATGGATTTGGAACAGGCATTTTACAGCAACTTCTCCAGCACTTACAAGAGGCCAAACCGACCTCAGCTCTTGTCTGCGTGCAGGCAGGAAGAGCGGGAGACAGACCGAGAATTTTTGACTCGGTGGAGCAACATTCGCAATTCTTGTGAAGGTGTCGTGGAGGAGCAGGCCATTTCTTGGTTTGCGCAGGGTTGCCGACATGGCACCCCGCTTTGGCAGAAGCTCCAGAGGGATATGCCAAAGACCCTGGCGGAAATGATCCGGATAGCAGATACATATGCTCTTGGCGATCCGACGCAGCCAGCGTTGGATGCGGTGGGAACAAGCAGGAGGCAACCGGTCAATAACCGAACTGGACCATTGAGGCCCAGTGACCGACATGAGTTCGGTTATAAAAGGAGAGATCCGGATTACAGATACGGCTCAGACCAGGTTGCTGCAGTAAATATGGATCATCCTGATAGCCAGAGACCAAAAAATGAGGGTCCAGCTTGGAGGCCGAATCAAGGTGCCTGGGCAAAGAAAGTGTGGGATGGACCGAGTCCACCTTAACTTTTGAGGCAATGATAGATGGGCCTTGCCGTTATCACACAACAGACCCACGCAAGCCGGCCAATCATTCAACTCGGAATTGTAGCTGGCATCATCGCATCCAGGCGGAAGGTCAGAGAGGGCCACCTCAGAGAGGTGCTCCTAGACCGAATTTCAGGCCAAATACGCCTTTATCCGGAGCCAATGCAACCCCGGTGAACGAAGGAGCTCCAAGGCCGGCAGCCACAAAGCCGGTTAACCTGGTAAATATGGGAGGCAACAACAACAATGCTGGTCCGAGTCGGCAAGGTGGATACCCCGGAAATGATTACAAGGAAGCTCATCAAAGTTATGTGGTTTTTGTGACCGAGCCAACTGACAAGAAAAGTCAGCTGCGAAGGGCGAAGGAGGTGAATGCAGTCACACCAGCAGTACCAAAATACCTGAACTGGTCCGAGCAGGAGATCACTTGGAGCAGGGCTGATAATCCCAGGGTTATGCCAAGCCCAGGAAACTACGCACTGGTGGTGGATCCGACTTTGGTTGGACCAAAGATTAATGTGAAATTCACTCGAGTCTTGGTTGACAATGGCAGTGCTATAAACATCATGTATCGGGACACAATGGTCAAGTTGGGTTATTCGCCGAATCAGCTGCAGCAGAGCAGTTGCACCTTCCATGGTATAGTACCCGGGGTGTCTTGTTCCCCAATGGGAAAATCTGGGTGGATGTGCTGTTTGGTACCAAGGACAATCACAGACTGGAGAGTCTCGAATTCGAGGTGGTAGACTTGGAGAGCCCATACCATGCTCTGCTCGGCAGGCCGGCATTAGCCAAGTTGATATATGAAGATGCCCAAATGGTATCATCACCGTTGTGGGAGATTACAAGAAGGCCATACAGTGTGCCACGGTTGGTTCCACCTTAGCCGAGTCGTTGGTGATCCAAGCGGAGAAGAGCAAGATGCATGAAGTAGTGGCGATGGCGAAGTCAGCTCAGCTCGGCGTGCTGGCCATGACCAATCCGGATGCAGGTGCAACATTTGAGGTGCCCAAGGAGACAAAGAAGATCCCCATTGACCCGGAGAATCCGGAGCGCATGGCCATCATTGGTGCCGGGTTGGGCGAGAAATAGGAAAGCGCGCTCTGTCACTTCCTCCGTGAGAATCGGGATATCTTCGCATGGTCGGCTAAGGACCTGCCTGGTGTTCCGAGGGAGTTGGCAGAGCACTCTTTATTTGTCAGGCCGGATGTGAAGCCGGTGAGGCAACCGACTCGGCGTCTTTCAGACGATCGAAGAAAAGTGGTGCTTGATGAGCTGGCTAAGCTACTTGCAGCCGGATTCATTATGGAGGTGTTGCATCCAGACTGGATATCCAATCCGGTTCTGGTAGAGAAGAAGAAGGACGAACCAGCGGTGGTCAAGGTGTGGCGTATGTGCATCGACTTCACCAACCTGAACAAGGCGTGCCCGAAGGATCCCTTTCCTTTACCTCGGATTGATCAAGTGATCGATTCTACTGCTGGGTGTGAGTTGTTGTCTTTTATTGATGCGTACTCTGGTTTTCACCAGATACCACTGAACCCCAAAGATCAAATAAAGACTGCTTTTATTACCCCGTATGGGGCGTATTGCTATCGTGTCATGTGTTTCGGTTTGAGAAATGCCGGTGCAACTTATCAGAGATGTATGCAGAAATGCTTACACTCCAAATGGGCAAAAATGTGCAAGTGTATGTCGATGATATCGTCATCAAAACTAAAGAAAAACGCACTCTCCTCGAGGATCTCGAGGAAACATTTGTGAACTTAAGAAAGTATCGGTTAAAATTGAATCCGGATAAATGTACCTTTGGTGTCCCGGCTGGAAAGTTGCTCGGTTTCCTTGTATCGAGCCGAGGTATTGAGGTGAATCCGGCTAAGATCCGAGCCATAGAAAAATGAAATTGCCTAAATGTCTAAAAGATGTACAAAAGTTCACCGGGTGTCTAGCCTCGTTGAGTCGGTTTGTGAGTCGGCTAGGAGAAAAAGCTTGCCCTTGTATCAACTGATGAAAAAGAGCACCGGGTTCACATGGACCCCGCAGGCAGACTCGGCTTTCAATGAATTGAAAAAGATGTTGTCCACTGCACCAATTTTGGCATCACCTTTGCCAATGAGCCAATGCTACTTTACATTGCGGCCACTAACCGGGTCGTGAGTGTGGTGGTTGTGGTAGAGCGAGAAGAGGAGGGTAAATCCGTGCAGAGACCGGTGTACTATTTAAGCGAGGTGATCTCAACCTCGAAGCAGAATTATCCTCACTACCAGAAGATGACATATGGTGTATACCTGGCGGTCAAGAAGTTGAAACATTACTTCCAGGAGCACCCGATCACCGTAGTATGTGAAGCTCCAATCTCGGAGATCATTGGGTGCAAAGATGCGACTGGCCGAGTTGCCAAATGGGCAATTGAAGTGTCTCCTTACACCCCGCATTATGAGAGAAGAGATGCTATCAAGTCACAGGCTTTACCGGATTTCCTTTGTGACTGGGCCGAGATGCAATATGAGCCACCAAGGCCAGATTACAATTACTGGAAGTTGCACTTTGATGGCTCCAAAACCAAAATCGGACTGGGTGCTGGGATAGTACTCACATCACCGAAGCAAGATCAGTTGCGATATGTGTTGCAGATTCATTTCTCAGCATCAAACAATGTGGCCGAATATGAGGCACTGATCCATGGGCTTAATGTGGCTAAGGACATCGGCATCCGCCGGATAGAATGTTTTGGTGATTCAGATTTAGTGGTGCAGCAGTCTTCTGGAAATTGGGATGCCCTTGATGCCAATATGGCACTATATCGATTTCATGTCCAGAAAATTTCAGGATTTTTTGAAGGCTGCGAGTACAAGCACATACCTCGGCTGGAGAACGAAGCTGCTGATATCTTGTCAAAACTCGGGTCGTCTAGGGATGCAATCCCACCCGGGATATCCTTGAATCACCTAAGGATCCCTTCAATCAAACCTTCACCTGATTCCGAGTCGATTTTTATCCCAAAGCAAGAATCTGAAGCTGTTCCTATGAATGTTGATGTCGGGTACATTTGGGAGGACCCGGGGACTGCATGGCGAGACTCGGGGACTGCGCACCGAGACTCGGGGAATGCTACCCAAATCTTAGGGAAGAGGGGAAGAGAGGAAGATGGTGCTAACCGAATCTTAGGGAATGGACAGAGGCTGATAGAAGAGATAATGGCGGCCGAACCAGTGGAAATAGATGAGCACTTATTCCCTTTGCATCCAGTACCGGAATGGGCTGAAGAAATCATGAAGTTCATGTCGGAGGGAGTTTGCCAAATGATGAAACCGAAGCTAGGCGAGTGCAGAGGAGGTCCAAGGGTTACACCATCATAAATAAGGAGTTATACAAAAGGAGTGCAACCGAGGTGCTACAACGTTGCGTGGAGCCAGCCGAGGGCAAGGAGATGCTCCTGGAGATACATCAAGGAGAATGTGGGCATCATTGCAGTACAAGAGCCCTGGTGGCTAAAGTATTCCGGCATGGGTTTTACTGGCCCACTGCTCATGCAGATGCAGAGGACATAGTCCGAAAATGTGAAGGATGCCAAAGGTTTGCCAAGCAGACACACCTACCCGCATCGGCGCTCAAAACAATTCCTATCACTTGGCCGTTTGCTGTGTGGTGTTTGGATATGGTGGAGAATTCAAGCCGGCTAGGGGCAACATGACACATATGCTGGTGATGGTGGATAAGTTCACCAAGTGGATAGAGGTAAACCGATCCGGAAAGTGGATGGTCATTCGGCTGTAACTTTCCTGAAAGAAATCATTTTGAGATACGGTTACCCCCATAGCATCATCTCGGATAATGGCACGAACTTTGCTGTGGGAGAGTTTGCCCGATTCTGCATGAATAAGGGGATCCGGTTAGATATAGCCTCAGTGGCACACCCAGAGTCCAATGGACAGGTGGAAAGATCAAATGCTTTGGTATTAGCTGGGATAAAAGCCCGGTTAATAGAACCCTGGTAAAGACTCCGGGGTGCTGGATAGATGAATACCATCAGTACTATGGGGTCTAAGGACCACGCCGAATCGGTCAACTGGCTATACGCCATTTTTTCTGGTATATGGGGCAGAAGCAGTGCTACCCACTGACATAGAATATGATGCACCAAGGGTGACAATGTATACGGAAACCGAGGCAAAAGAGGCCGGGAAGATGCAGTGGATCTGCTAGAGGAAGCAAGGGAATTGGCCCTGTCTCGGACAGCAGTATATCAGCAGGGTCTCCGACGTTATCATAGTCGGAAGATCAGCCCTCGAGTGTTTCATGAAGGAGATCTAGTACTAAGGCTGGTGCAGCGCAGCAAAGGCCGACATAAGTTATCACCTCCATGGGAGGGACCATTCATTGTGAGCAAGGCTATGCACAATGACTCGTACTACCTTGTAGACGCACAGGAACAAAGGAAGGATGGCCTGGACAGACCCGGAGAGGAAACCAAGCGACCCTGGAATGTAGCTCTGCTTCGACCCTTTTACTCTTAAGGGCGCAATGTATGTATCTCAGTTTATCATAATGAAATTTCGGCAATCCGAGTCTGGACTCGGGGACTGCCTCGTCTTATGCATGTGTTTTTTACTACTGTTTTGTCCATACCGTTCATGTGTCGGATTGTTTTGAACCTCGTCCCAAAATTCAAGTAATGTATGCTGTGTTGTTGATCTCGTGACTCGACTGACAAACACCAAAATGGTAGTCAAGAGCAGAGGTGGAAATATGGGAAACATGAAAATGGACTCGGGGACTCGGTCCAAAACCGATTCGGCACATGTCGTTTACTAACCCTGTTATTTCTTTTTTGTTTATGTTAGATGATTCTAAACCACAACTCGCATGTTTCAAGTATTGTATGCTATGATTCCTATCTTGTGACTCGACTGTCAACACCTAAAAGGTAGACAAGAGCAGAGATTCGGCAAAAATAGTAAACAAGAAAACAGACTCGGGGACTCGGTTTAAGATGATCCAACATAAACTTAGTCCGGATCACATTAAGCAAAATAAAATAGTCTCGAAGGAACTTAAATTGTATATTACATCTGCTCCCGGCATACCGGGGATTTAATGTTTTTCATTAAGATAATTCAGGAAGGAGCCTAGGCTGCAGGAGACTCGGTTGCAGGGATGGACTCGGATGATGGAGGAACCTCGGTTGAAATAGGGCCCTCACTTGCAGGAATGACCTTGGACGGAGAGCTTGAGGGCTTGGCAGATTCGGAAGCATCCGGATCAACTGACGTCTTGGCGGTGATTTGCTCTGTGGCCTTAGCCGAATCAGTGGCTGGCGTCTTGGAAGTTCGGATTACAGCTTGTTCGGCAGTTTCAGCCGAGTCAGTGGCTGGCATCTTGGAGGTCTTGGCCGAGTCAAAGCTGCAGGTTGTTCGGCAGTCAGCCGAATCACCAGAGTCGCCCTCAGACTCGGCGTATTCGTCAAGTGAGGCATCATCTGATTCCTCCTCTTCAGATTCTTCCCCATCCGAGTAGACCGGAGCTTTCAGATCAAGATGCTTGGTGTTTGCAAATTCGGCCATAAAGTTGGCAGCTTCCTCGCGGATCTTGATCCGGTCCGGATCTGAAGCCCATGAAGAACCCTCGCGAAGGGAGCGCACTTTGGCAAGATCAATCAGCTCATACCAAGACATATAAATAGCAAACCTGCGTCAGCACCAGCGCGGGCGGACGAAGATCTCCACTGCTTTAACCGGGTCTCTGCCTGATCCAGGTCTTTGATTAGCTCGTCCGCAGACCGGACTTGCCGAGCTTCAGGAAACAAGACTCGGTGAGCTTTGAGGCTTGCATTAAACAGATCAATATGGGAATCCTTCAAAGGAGCAATCCGAGCTCTGAGTGCAGTAATGTGATCTTCGATATCCCACGTCTCTGGTAGGGGAGCTCCAGTTAACTTAGCTCTCTCAGCTCGGGCATCCCTCACAGCTTTGGCGGCTTGAAGCCGGATGCTGGTAAACTCTCCTACATTCAGATAAGCTAACACCGAGTTAAACGAGGTAACACGAAATGATGTGTCGGATAAGAGCAGAGGAGGAAGAGGAGATTCGGCAAACTTACGATCCATGTCTTCGTTGAGCTAGCAAGATCAGCAAGCCATTTCGCGCTGATCGCCTTGTGAGCAGCCAGATCATCTTTTGCCGCTTTAGCTTCGGCTTCAGCGTCTGCAACGTGCGTTTGGATTTTCTTGTCCAATTCAGCCCGCTTCTCAAGCCCGGCTTTGAAAGTGTCTCGCTCCTTCTGGATCGAGTCTTTCTCCCTCTGCAGCGTGTCCCGGTCTTTCTTGACCTTCTCCTTCACTTTTCAACCCGGTCAAGCTCCCGCAGGAGCCGGGTCACTTCTGACTTTTCCTCCGATAAAGCGCGCTTGTGCTCCTGATCTTTCTTTTTCATCTCCTCACTTTGCGCATCAAAGGAAGCTTGGAGGGCCTGGTGCTGCAGGACTAGCTGCTTAAAGATCCGGCTGCGAGCAGTCGTGGTTTCCTGAAAGAAAAGGAGTTAATGGCGTAAAAAGAGTCTCGGGGACTGGCACCCGAGACTAGCAGCATGAAGCCAAAACGAATCTCGGGGACTGGAGGCCCGAGATTAATAAAAAAGAAAGTTGACCGAATCAATTTGAAAAGAGACTCGGGGACTGGGAGTCCCACGATTTTTGTTCAGCTAAGACAAAATTTATGATCAAGTGTTAGAGATTCAAGCCGAATGACTTTCTTACTCGGAGGAGTATCAGTCGTTCGACCCGAATCTCGGGGACTGGGGATAGTGTAGATTGATCATGGTGAAATAAAAACAGGATTCGGCAAGTTACCTCGAAGACCCGGTTAGCTTCAGTGACCGAGGCCTGCACAGAATGTAGATTGAAACATCCGGCTAGGCCAGCCGGATGTGGCGACGCTGAAGTGGTCGAGCCTTCGGCAAGGTCCGCAGCGTTCCAAGCTTTAACAAATTGCTCTGCGGAGCCGAGGTTGTCGCCGCTCGGAGTGCGGAGATTCGGCAGAACCTGGCCACTAAGGCGGGCGCGAGTGATCGCCTCAGAGAGTTGATCATGCACCCGAGTCGCTGATGGAGCGGCGGAAACCGGCTTGCTAGCAACCATCTGCTTATCCGAGGTTGTTGGAGTTGTGCCAAAGGAGACCTGAGTCGGCTTAGGTAGAGGCGATGCGCCCGAGGTCTTGGCTGGATCTGGCTGTTTCGGTTGGTTCTGCGATGCTTGCTGTGGTGGTTTTGATACTTCCTGTTGCTGCTTCTGCTGCTTCTCGAGAGGTTGCTGCTGCTGCTTCTTCTTCTTCTGCTGCTCTTGATTCAGAGCCTTGGTGGTAGGGCGAGGATCCGGCTTAGTCAAAGACTTAGCCGAAGTCTTAGCTTTCCTTCTCCAACTCCTTCAGAGGACGTGGCCAAGTTGAATCTCGGGTAGAACCCGAGATTTCCTCACTCTCCAGGTCAATAACCGACTCTGGAACGAGAGTCGGCGGGGAGTTTTGGCGGTTGTGGCACGCGCGGGAGAGGTGACAGCCTTTTTAGGAGACTGGTGCTCCATGGCCGTATCCAGTGGAGGAATGGGAGAAAGAATGGATGAATGAGTTTGCTCGGTCACTGCATAGAGCAAAGTAAACAGTTAACTCGGATAAAGTGACTCGGTTAATAAAGAAGAAAGCAAATGAAATTGGCATTACCCCTTGGTAGTAGGCATGGCCTTGAGCCGATTCGGTTTGGAGACAGTTTTCTTCATTCTCTTGGCTGGAGGGGCATCTGATCCGGACGCATCAGGGCGTTTCCGAGATGTCCCTTGAGCATCCGGTTTGGCTGGAACACAAGGTTGTGACCATGAAATCGGAATGGCATCAATAGGATCTAGGATCCAGCAATCATCATCTTCATCCTCGGAAAGGTTGTAAATAGACGGTTGCTTACCCTTGCGAATGGGCTTGGCGCGCGGAATCGGCAAATAATCGTCCGTATCCGCATCCTCTTCGCCCTCGCGCAGCGGGCTGCGATCCGGTCCCCACACTTTGGTGGAGAGATCTCCATCTTCGGTGATTTGGCGGTCGAACAGCTGCAATAGAGTCAAGGCAAATCTGGATTAGTCCGATGTCATTTTGATGAAGTATGGATTGATTCGGAGAATGGTGAACTAACCTGTGGTGGAAGTGCATCTCGGTGGAACGGCTCCACGCCCCACCGCCACTTGTCCAACATCTCGGTGTAGGCAATGGCGTTTACCCGTCTCTTGACGGAAACTCTGGTGAGGTCATGTTTGCTGATCCGGGTAGGATCTAGCAGACCACCCATGTGGCAAATCTTGTGCTTGCGTTGTTGAAGAGGACTGACCCGGCGACAGACGAAGGTCCGGAGGAGATCGTCCGCGAGCAGGCCTTTCTCCAGAAAATCCTCCAAAGTTTGATGTATGATTTGAAGCTCCGCAAGAGTGTCAGCCGGATCATATCTGAAGTTCAGTTCGGCGTGGGGGGCTCGATCCTGAACTCGGGCAAGTTGAGAGCATCATGGCCTTCAACGCTCTTCACGTAGAAGAAGGACCTTTGCCATTTCTTGCAAGTATCCAGGCCAGTGATCCGGGGAAAGATGGAGCCCGTCCTCGGGGTAATGCTGGACGCACCACAGGCGGTCATCACCTTCGGGTCACTACCCGGGATCGTATGTTTCCGGAGGTGGAAGTACTTCGCCCAGGTTTCGACAGTCGGCCAGAGACCGAGATATCCCTCCATAAAGGAGGTAAAAGCCGACAGGGAGACAAAGGAGTTAGCCGGAAGGTGGTGAGGCTGCAGGCCGAAGAAATCTAGGAATCTCCGGAAGAAGTCACTCGCTGGGAGTCCGAATCCGCGCTCGAAGTGCGCTAGAAATACAACGCGCTCACCCGGTTGGGTGACCGGTTCGAGTTCTTTCCCCGGTTTTCGGCATATAACTTTAGGTTATACGCCGGGTGCTCAGCAGCCATTCCAGATCATCATTTGTAACGTCGGAACCCTCCCAACTGCCGGGGGGCAGCTTCGGCATATCCGAATCAGTCCTGCAAAAGGTCAGATAGCCGAGTTAGGAGATGCGGAATCTCTAATCCAGAACGAATCGAATAAGGTGTAACCGAATCAGCTGTTAAAGGATTCGGTAGAGGCTAACCCGGATAACGTGGTCTAATTACTGCGGAAAAGTGATTCGGCTAGTAACTACAAACACCTTTTCGTGAGAATCTAGGGTTACGCAAGATCTACCGCAGCAGTAAAATAGAGAAGAAATCCCGAGTAAAAATATGGCGGAACTGTTCATGCAGTGGCAAGCCAAACTGGGGCAATCTAGTGCAAAACCTAGAAAGGAGATCTAGGGAATGCACTAAGGCGCGGCAATGACTCGTTTGCTAGTGAATCTAGGGAAAGCAAGCGCAAGTTCATGGCGGAAGATGAACTCGTTCGAGGGAATCATGGCAGGGGATGAAGAACTCACGGTTGCAGTACGGCGAGGAAGAGGCCCGGGAAGAAACGGCGGCGCAGGGCGCGGTGCGCGGCTCCGGCGAGTTTTCTCCGGCGTTGTCGAGGTCTCCGGCGCGGCGAGGTCGCAAGGGCGAGATCGCAGCGGCGTCAATGGCGCGGTTGGAGTTCTCGAAGTGGGAGGTGCGGGGAAGAAGAAGAGGAACCCCGCACCCCTATATATAGCCCCTAGCTGGTAACCGGCGCACTACCGCGCGGTTTTCGGGGCGTGGCGGATGAAGAGTGCCCTGAAACTCTGCGGTCGCTGATGTGGCCGTGTATTTCAAGCACATGGTGGGTCATAGAATTGGAAGCGGTGGTGCGGATCAAGTGTGCCGGTCAGCGCAGAAACCGAGGAGACGCGGTCATTAGTCAAATGCACTCAAGTACCTGATGGATCCGGATAATGTGTGTCAGTGACATGTCAAATCAGAGACCCGGATTATGAGGCTTTGCGCAGAGATTCCCTGCCAAGTGTCCCAGGAAATCCTGAGACAAGATTGGGTGATATGGGATTCGGTTAAAGGCGTTGGTTTTTAACCTGCTACGGCCCTTCATCCGAGGCTGTAGGACCGCACCAGCTTCGGGGACTACTGTCGGGGGGTTGCCCCCGGGTAGGGCAAAGAGGTAGTGTTGGGAGCTATGAAGTGGAAAGGAAGGTCAATCCGGGTCTCACAAACCGGATCACTCGGACCGGATCATGTTTAAATACAGGGAGAGACCAAGAGGCATCAGGCAAAGTCTAGCCGGGTTGCCTAAGGAAGAGATCCGGCTCAGCTAGCCGGGTTGCCTGGAAGAGATCCGGCTCAGCTAGCCGGGTTGCCTGGAAGAACCCGGCTTACCAGCAATGTCGGATAATGCACAGGGCCGAGTAATGTCAGTAAAGTTCACGGGTCCTGCAGGCCTCCTGCCCGAGGCTCAGAAGACACGGGATTCCTGGGAGCGCAGCAACCTAGGAGCTGACTCGGCCAATTCGGGAAAGGGGCTATGGCCTAGACCCGGTGGGCTACGCCTGCCATTGCCCGAAGTGGCAAGATAGGCCTGCTAGGGCTTGACAGCCAGGTCAAGACACGGGATTCCTGGGAGCGCAGCAACCTAGGAGCTGACTCGGCCAATTCGGGAAAGAGGATGTGACCTAGACCCGGTGGGCTACAGCTGCCATTGCCCGAAGGGGCAAGATAGGCCTGCTAGGCCTGACAGTCCGGCCGTTGGATTGACAGGGGGCAGAGGCTTGTCCTTTTCCTCTTGGCAGTGCCATTATCTCATGGAGCCAGGGGCAAAGAAGTAACTCGGCAAGCCTTTATATACAGCACCACCACCTCCTGTGTGGAGGGAGAACCCGAGAGCTCATTTTCCCCCTTGGTAGCTTCTTCTTCATCGTGAGTTCTCACCATTGTTGCTTCATACAGCTCGAGGAGCGCTTTGTACTTGTCACTATTGAGATATAAAGAGAGTAGGCTAGTGCTGCAGTAGGGGTGTTACCTCCACAAGAGGGCCCCGAAGCAGGGTACATCGTGGTGTGCTTTGTGTTTTTGGTTTCTTGGTTTCTTGTTCATGTTCTTGCGGATTCTTGTGTGTTCTTGCTTGTGCACTTCTTGAGTGCATAAACCCTCCCCGGTTCCCCCAACGCACTTTCGGCCCCATCTTAGCCATACCTATGGCATCTGCCGTGATCCCACCACGACACCTGCGGAACGCTTCCTGAAAGCCTGCCCAAGTGACAGGGGGTCCATCGCCTCTGGCGTCCTTTGGTTGTCCACCAAACGCTGGCAGGGCCTTCAAAGTAGTGGGCAGCGAAGGGCACCTGTCTTGCCCGTCCACGCGAGCTCCAGTTTCTTTCCCATAGCGCGGAGCCAATCATCAGCCTCAAGTGGGTCATCAGCATACGCGAACTTGGGCGGTTGTGTGCGCTAGAAGTCTTGCAGCTTTGAGCGGCCTGGGGTGGAGCATTACGGGCTTGCATGTATGTGCCAAACTCTCTCATGATCTGTGTCAGATGCTGGTTGCGGCGTTCATCCATCATCATCATAAACTGACTTGGGCTTGGTTCCTGATTTGGTGGAGGAGGCGGTGGTTGCGAGGGCTCGGGATCCTCGCCAGCTTGTGCGGAACGACGAACCGGGGTTTCTTGGCTGCACTCGCACCGCTATTGGGCCTCATCCTGAATAGTTGAACGTGGTGGCGCGTATCATGAGCATCCACATGGGGAAAAAGTGTAACATCCAAGAAAAACCAAATGGTAACACGGTTGCAAAAACAACAACAAGTATGATGTTATACAATGGATGATGGGGTTACAAGATTCAAGCACTCGCTATTTTACAAAAGATGCAAGGTAAAGGTACAAGCTACCCGTACAGGATACATGATACAAGATGCGAGATACAAAGCACTCGGTACAAGATGTAGGATACAACCCTACCACTACATTATCAAGCACGCGATACATCGGAAGGTATAATACACTAAGCGATGCCGTCTCCGAGCATCTAGAACTCCATCTCGAGAGGTGTCGCTGGCGTGGCGGTGTCGAGGGGCTCCTCCGCGGGGCTGTAGTCGGGTGAAGCGCGGTCGTCACGGGAGTCTCCGGAGTAACTCTGTGGCTCGGCCGCCTGGACGCGACGACGCTGAGACCGAACGGGAGTGAAGCGTGCGTAGTAGTGAGCGGCGCTGCTACGAGTGCGGGAAGGTGGCGTCGGAGTGGGAGACGGGGAGAAGCGGGCAATCCCCCTCCTAAGCTGCTCGAGGGAACTCTGCCTAAAGTGGGAGAACGAGGTGGGCGACTAGAAGTGCCGGACCCGGGAGCTCGCGTGGAGGAGGTACTGGTGGCGCGGAGCGAGGCAAGCTGGAGAAGAGTGACGTTGAGGTACTGGTGGAGGAGGGTGTGTACTGAAGAAGGGCGGAGAGAGGTGAGCTGGGGTCACCTGGGTTGGGAAAGAGATGTCCCCGTTGTCTAAACCTAACCTCGGGAAGTAGGTGTAACGGGTGCACTGCTTCATGACGGGATCGAAGGTGCGAAGAAAGAGATGGCGTCTCCTGCAGCCTCCTGTATGGCTCGAGACGCCTGAGCAGAGACACCGAGGTGAGGGCGTGCTCGATCCCTGCGGACACGGGCTCCGGCGCAAGCGGACGGTGGCGGTGAACTCCGAGGTGACCCGTCGAGACGGTTGTGGTACACGTGGTAGGTCGGGGGAGGTTGTCGCCTGGGTAGAGGTCCCAGATCTCCCGAAGAAACTGTGGAAAAACCGGGAACGTGCACGGCGTAGTCTCGGCGAGCAACTCTGCCATCTGTGATAGAGACAGAGTTCAAATAAAGTGAGCGTTAAGTTTTAAAGCACAAACAGACAGAGAAACACAGGAA